>JZKD02S1416310.1:0-11171 GCA_000966675.3 Picea glauca
GTGTTGTGGACCCTCATTGGGTACACACACCCTAGCCTCATATCTATCTAGTTGGTTAATCAAGGCCTCTGACATCCTCTGAAAGGACCTCATCAAACCAACCACATCTCCCATAGAAAATTGTTCCTTGTCACAAAATTATTCTTCTCCTTGGGGATTATACCCCTCTAGCATGGAAGCTACTGGAGAAATCACACCTCTTCCCCTAGCACCACATCGTCTACCTCCATGGAATCATCTAACCATGATTACCTGCATGGAAAAATTTCAATTTTAATTAGTGATATTATTTTAATCATAATTTTAACACAAGGGAAACTGTAATGGTCCCAATCTGTAGGGTTGAATCTGGCTCTCATACCATATGTCACATACCCTCCATTGCAATAACAAGTTCAAGAGGTAAGCATTTTATTTTTTAACAAACATTAGTACAAGTGAAATGCGTCACAACATAAACTAATGATCACAAATCAATCTCATCATAATCAACTTAAAACAACATCACTAATTATTTAAAAACCATATCACGTGAAGATAAAATATAAGGAAATTATCCTCCAACTTATCCTGCATGCTTAGGACCTCCAAGACACATAAGCAACGCTGAAGTCCAGGATTCATCCGATCGATTTTGATGATTTAAGGTATCATTTCTGGTGATTGTTATGAGAAACAAACAAGTGTCTAAATCCCAATTCCCAATGCAAGCCCATCAAGACTAGAATCATCTACCATACATAACTATTAATTCTTCCTATGAGAAAAAAAACCACTTGCTTAGTCATTCATTCAAGTGAAGTTAAATACAAGTGAAATGGAAGAGAATCATACATAAAGTTTTATATCAACCATCAAAGTATAAGTTATACTTTTAAGCATTGATTCTTCACGGTGCAATAATAGTCTACTATAATCAATAAACCTTACCACAATAATGGAGCACAAAAGATTAATCGAAAATTACATAAAATGACAAGGTTCACAAACATAGTTACAACATTAGTATAATATGGAGATCTAATTATGCACCTCAATTCTCTTCGACAATAATACTCAACACCTCTAAAATCATTCTACACTACCAACATGTAAGAGAGTAGGATAAGAGATTATTCTTATATAATCAAGTATGATTTACCAAGTACAAAGATGACAACTTCTTCACCTCACCCTACACACTTAGTTTAGATTTTAAAACCCATTAAGATAATTTAGAAATTCATATCTTTTAATCAAAACACAATTATACCAAGGCTAAATAACTTCTCAAAACTGAGGAGACTTAAGAAGGTCAAACTTCCTTTAGGCCCTACATACCAATCTAATACTACCTTTCTAGACATATCCATTAATTATTACATAATCACAATAGCCCTTAACAACAAGTTTAAAAATCAAGGATCAATTTAATAACCAAGGTAAATAATTTCATTGAAACTTTGTATCCATATAAAAAGATACAAGATTCATATTTACAAGCAGTATGTCAAACTCTAAGCAACTCTGACCTATTCTTGATTTAAGACTAAAATAATAAAATAAGGAAGTAAAGGAGTCAACAGTTGCTCTTTATATCATATTAAAGAGGGTTAAACTCAAATTAGATAGAAAGTAAGCACAAGACATCCCAATAATAACCGACAACACAACGATCAGGTAGATCTTAAAGGCTGCAAGAACTGTACTAAGATTCTATGCCCGAATCAAGGATTGAATATGAAGTCGATAAATACAACCATCACAAGGAAACAATCAACACATGAGGTATAAAGAGTAGGTCGCACACCCAGGCAAAAAGAACCGACTGTAAACAAAATTGTGCACAGGGGAGCGCAAAGATCCCAAATCCATGCATTACTGGAAAATTTTAAATTCGAACTTGCAAAATGCAAGGGTGGGTTCTGAATCGAGGCGATTCTCCAAACATCAACTATGAAATGTAATATCCAAAGTACCCAAGAACGTAGGAGTCTTGGTTTAGATTTTAACTTGACAACAGTTAATCAGAGCTTGGTTTCAAGAGTCATAACTCTGATTCGCAACTGAAAGTGGAGGTCCAACATGAACTTTATTTAAGACAGTTAACACCCAACAAAATGGTGACCAACGCCCAAGAAAAAACCCTAAACTTATAAGGAGGAAAAAATTGCAAGATTAACCTAACCTGAGGCGCATAAGAAAGGTATATTTTTGGATATATACAACGATGCACTCATCCTAGAGTACAAGAGGGCGCAATCGAGGCTTAGCTATCGGGAGAGACAAGACTGAGCGTGTTTCTTTTGTTTTAAAAAGTCAATGCTAGCAAGGAAAATTCAACAAGCATCCAATAATTAATCCTCTGGTACCAATCGAACCAAGGATTTTCAGAGGGGGAGGACTCACTCGAATATTGTAAAATAGATACATAGATATCATTCCATTAAAACAAAAGCTAACGTGACACACGGATTATTATTCCATCGGAACTTCCTTATCCAACAATTTCACTAAGACACATAGTAATCAACAAACAACAACTGAATCATCGCTTGATGTCATTATATAGATGCAGATTTAAAAACGTTTGACAATCCCATTTTAAAACACCGCGGATTCGTTAGTGGTAAACTATTGGGTGGATAGCCATCAAGGGCAGCTTTCAAGATTTTTTAGATAATTTTGGGAACTCGGAAAAAAAACAGGCAAACAACGAAGGGTATCTCGACGATGGCCCTACGGCGAAGTGAAGAACGAACCCAAGGTTTTCAATAGAAGTTTGGATCAACACAAGAGTTCAATTAAAAATTTCAAAGGGTACATAGGTTTGGTGGTCTAAAACTGTCACTTACTCTTAATAGTACTAGTCATAACATTTGATATAAATTCGGGCAAGCGTCCATAGAAAGGAAAAGGAGATAGGTAATTAAGAATTGAATTGTTTGATGTTTGAAAGGGAACTCAATTCTGCCAGAAATTTCCACTAAATGTACAACCATAAGGAACTTACAAAATTATAAGAATGTAGTTATATTCTTCTTCGAAAAATCAAGTAAACCAATCTAAAAAATAATTTCCCATTACAATTTCAAATCCAATGAGAATATCAATCGATAACTTAGTTTTTAATTTATTGTTGTGGCAAATAATATAACAAAACACATGTGAAACAACTTATTTACAATTCAAACTTAAAGAGAATATTGTCACCAATGAAATTGGGCTTGGAGATGTTCTTCGACAAGTTGGTGTTTCTCATTTTTCTTATTTGCTAATCATTGAGACTTCATCGGTACCTCCCAACCAACACTAGGGGTACTATTTTTCCCCCTTAGCCACCCGAGCCGCAAAGGGGACACACACAAAAAACTAGAAAAATATTGTAGCTCCCATCTTGCCTCCCAAGGTAAATCCACCACTCTATCTCAAGATGAGTATCCCAACTCTCACAAGTAAAACCTATCAAGAATAATTCGGCAGCTTAACTTTACCAATAACCAGTGTCTCTTTTTTTTTCATCATGACCATTTTATTTATAATAATTTCCTCACTAACACATCCCCACTTGCACAATTAATTTTATTTTTAATTAAATAAATTAGAATTGTTTCCCTCTTACACTTGTCACTCTCTCCCCAAGTTTCACAAGTAATTACACACTATATTTTAATTAAAAATAAATTTCCCTCACCTTTCCTAAGTGTGCCCCTTAAATCGCTCCTTGTTGTCTCTTTATTCCCCATATTCTTATTTAATGATTGACGCATTACTAAATCTGAGTTAGTTAAAATATGAGTCTTTTTCTAGATAGACTAATGTTAACTAGACTCTAGATACCATTCTATGCATACACATATTCTTTCATGATTTATTTATTTCTTATTTTAAATTCCAATTTGGTATTTTTTTGCACACATGTGTATTTAATCACATCTTAAGGTTTATTTTATTTTAAGTAATTCTTAAATTGATTCACTTAATTCTTCTTTTTTTTAAATTAATTAATAATTTAGTTTAGTCTCCTTACAAAAACTTAGACTCAGGCTTAATTTTTTTTTTTAATAGCATTAGACTTTTATTGGGACTTAAAATTAATAAATTCATTCTTGTATTAATTAATTAAATTTGGCAAGGCATAAATATTTGTTTTTCAAGGTTTATAATTATACTCAAAGTTTTCTAGGCCACCTAGATTCATTGACTTATGTTTTATTTACACGACATGCCCTTCAAGATGAAAATCCGTGCTCCAAGGGTGCCACTCACCTTTGACTCGTTTTGGTAGTTCTCCAACCCTTGGAGTCAGCACTCCATTCGGGCAACCTTATTGAGAGACTAAGGGATTCTAAGGAATAAGGAATTCACCTTATTGTGTGCCCCTTAGAATCTTTGTGAGCAGCTGTCTCAGTCTACCCTCATGACATCATTGACCTCTTGAACTAGGTAATCGTTAACCTACAATTCGATCCATGGGAGGAGTGTTAATAGGATGTGACAGGGACACTACCACACCTCTCTCTCAATATCTAGTTTATGTGCATGGCCCCTTTACTTCTTATGTGAGTCATATTAGAAAGCATTTGTCAGCTTGCATTCATTAACAAAATACAGTCAATGATCCATATAAAAAATCATACTATAATCAATCATATGTTACATATGCATAAATGAAATACTCAAACCAATACAATCCACTCCCTGACTCAATATGGAGTCCAAGGAGGTCCATTGATGCCATCAACATACATAATCTATCAAGTGTCTTGCAAACTCATGTAAACTCGTCAATAGAATATGTCAATAGATATATATCAAATGAAAATAAATAAAAACCATCAACATCATGATAAAAATCTATAATCGAAACAAATAACCACTAGAAATAATAAGCTATCAATGTGCATAAGAGATCATCAATGAGATAAGAAAGCCTTTTCTTTATCTGTATGAGTCATGCCAATACGTATATCAATATAAATGCAACAAAATGTCGTTGGAAAAGAAATTTTAGTGAATCATAAATGGAATGATGAGATGGTAAAATCGAATAATGGTAATGAATATGTGGTGAAATAATTTAGTTCCCCCCCCACCGCCCCCCAACTAAAGTGGTTGCATATTCTCATGCAACTTAGGGTAGGTTATGGAAGGAAGGAGAACTTGGCAAGGAAATTTTCCAAAATATTCAAGTCAACATATAAGGAATTGTGTGATTAAAACTTAGAAAAGAACATACCTCCACTTACCCAAAAAGTAGATGTAGTTGTTGCGGCTGCTGGATCAAGAAAACGTGACTGGCGTTGTAGCTGCAACTGTTGTAACTGTTGAAGCAAAGAATATATGACTATGAATAATGGAAGATGGAAGGTGTCATTGCTACAATATCAGGAAAAATGGAACTGCTAATGTTGTTGTAGTTGTAACTGGATCATGGGAAGTGAAGGAATCTGAACTACTACTGTT
The DNA here is from genome assembly GCA_000966675.3 of Picea glauca. Taxonomy (NCBI): domain Eukaryota; kingdom Viridiplantae; phylum Streptophyta; class Pinopsida; order Pinales; family Pinaceae; genus Picea; species Picea glauca. The sequence goes on from JZKD02S1416310.1 coordinate 5,446, forward strand.
GAATCATGAGAAATGTGGAAGGCAGAGAATATGGAATTGTGGTACTCTCATATATCTGAAATCAAACTGCTGCAACTACTAAGGGGATCATGAAAAAGTGTATAGTCTTCACCCACTAAAAAACTGACGGTACAATTCTCATCATAGGAATGAATGTGTTGATGTTGAGCATAAAGAGAAATCATTGGATTACCGACCATTGATCAATGTCATTAACCAATGCGAGACAAATTCACCATTGATGTCAATGAGTGTCAATGTACCCAAGTACATCTTGCGAAGTGTGAATAGATGGGTTGATGTCGAGCCACTTGCAATATCTAACGATCAAGGGACATTGATGTATTCCCATGATTGTTAGTGAGATATCTTTCCATTAAGGCATGCAAGCCTCAAGGTACTCAAAAGAGAACTCTCGTCTATATCCGAGATAAGGTGTCGAGGTCGATGGGGCAATATTGTTGAAAGGTGGGCCTTAAGGAATCCCACATCAGTCAAAACGAGTTTATAAAAAGAGTGGTAGGACTGTAGATGTAAAGATCTCAGTAACAAGAGGGCTTATGGCAAGGAAATGTAATCATGGAAAAAGGGAGTTTGTTTTATTCAGAAGGAAAAATGGAAAGGCAAGAAAGAACTAAAAAAGATAAGGGAAATGATGTATGCAAATCAGAAAAGAATATGCATGTGTGAAGTCATGAACGTTAAGGCAATGGAAGATGGCTTCAACACAGGGATGGCCAATTGGCTTTGAAGGAGAAATGGGACAGTGTTACAGCATGAAATTTGACAAATTGTTTCTGTGTAACAACAAACACCACGATGTGCAAAATGTTTATGTGTATCAGCAAAATGTTGTTGTGTATCAGCAAACACTAGGATGCGCAAAAAGTTTCCCTATATCAGAAAAATGTTGATGCGTATCAACAAAATGTTGCTATGTATCAGCAAACATCATCATGTTTTTTTTTTTTTGATGAGTAAAAGATGCCTCAAGCTGTCTAGCAAAGCATGTATTCTTTGAAGAATTTTGTGATTCCTGAAAATCACTTTAGCAACAAACTGTGATCATCGCTGAACCTAAAAAATCTTATTACAAATCCTGCATGAAAACTGTGAGATTTGCAAAAAACATATCATGCAGAAATAAGTGTAAATGCGGAAAATCAAAGAAAAATATGTGTTTTATACCTTTTTCCGTTGCGCTTGTTTTGTCATTGATGGTTGTCAAAGTTACTTCAAGAAAACAAATTAGTATTGAAGCGTAAAATCATGCGTTCGTATTGTTTTCAGGAATATCCATTTGCAATTTTAAAATTTTGGAGTTTTTAAGTGTTTTTATTGTTTTTCAATTTTTATGTTTGTTTGTTGTCATTGCTCTTGTTTTATACCAAAATGAAACAAAAACACTTATGATTTTTCTTTGTTTATATATATAATTATCATTATTATTTTATTTTGTTTTTGAGTTTATTATTAGGTTTGACATCCATGCTTACACAAAGGTAGTAAAAGAAATGCATTCACCATGAGACAAGAGTAAGTTTTTTGCATAATCATGAATAATTAGGGCATACAAGTCTCTGTGATAACCAGTAAGAAAACACAATAGTCGATCCTGAAATACAATGCCTGCAAAAACACGTTAATCAGAAATTGCAAGAACATAAATAAATCATAGAAATTTTATTGTTTCGGCCCTCCTTGGTTGTTCCATTATGTCACGGCTCAAGCCTCCAACCATAATTAATTGCACCAAATCTGCAAATGTCCATAAAGAAATCTGCCATTTCTTCCAACTGAGCAAGAGTTTCACTGTTGTAAAAATCGGCCATCCCAAAATCTGTAGTTTCATGTTCATAAAAATGCAAACTACTCTTAAACCAAGTGGAATTTTCAAAAACCGCTCGTGATTCAACTAAATAAGACCCTTCTGCACAAAACCCATGTGCCATATTTTTGAAATTCTTCACTGTTTGCTCGAAAATTGCACCCAAATTTGACTGTTTGCAAATGGACGTTAATTGACGGAAAATTTCAGATCGAGCATTTCTCATTGCATATATGAGTTGGGTCTCAAGATCATGATGAAGATCATGAACAGAATAAACTATTTCTGGGTCCCTGTCCATATTATCAATCAATCAAACGTCTATCAATGGATTTCATGAACGAATTAGCCAATTGATTAATCGTAGCCACGCATTATTACTTATTTCCAGCTTATTCGTTATAACGTTTTTGCGTTCTTGTAGCGTGCAGTGGATAGGCATGATCCGGTTGTGTTTTTAATTAATATCTTTGATTTTTTTATCAAATCTAAGTTGACTGTTATTTGGCAGAAATGATATATGTAAACAATAAATTGATTTGATAATAAATTCTCCAAGTTAGTGCACATCTTCACAGACTACCGTGGGTATGAAAAACGATATGAATACCTAAATAAAATATTCAATGATTGCAATAGGGTCAAGTGATCTGGAAAATGTGGTTGGATTTACAGAATAGTCTCCGGGATAAATGATAACAGATCAGGTATGATGACAGCAAAAGAGAGATAGTCGCTTTGAGTACTGAGAGCACTGGAAAGAGTAAAATATTCATGATAGTCTGCATCAACGATTTAATTATGAGGAAATAATAAAGGGTGGTATTCAAATCAAGATCAAGGAAGTGGGATAGAGGGATAGTGTAAATGGCAGAAAACTCGGGATCACATTCCACAAACCACATGCAAAAACATCAAGGAGACAAGGTCAAAACCATGATGTTGATCTCCTAAGAGTCCATAACAATCTTGCAACAATCAACAAATCTCTGAATGGATCGATACCATAAAACAAATTTCTAATGTGATATGGTTATGATTTGATTTGAGATTGCCCTTATCGTGTGAATATTTTTGCATAAAATCTTCCTCTTAATTCTATGAATAGAGGCTATCTTTCCATAGTTTTTAATGACTGATATTTCCATATAAGTGTTTAATTTTATTTTATTCCCGCTATACTTAGAAAATACGATAAAAATGCTATCGCAATAACCAGAATTTGCAAAGACTATGATCGAGATTCGAAACTTTAGTTCATTCTTCCACATTTTTAACTTTTATACGTTGCAGCGTGTAAGGATTTAATGTTGCCAACTATATTTAATGTCAAAATATATACCTAACAATGAGGGTGAGATATGATATTGATGCTACTCAAACCCAGGGATGAACCTAAAACGGAAGTTAAAAACAAGAAGATGCATAGTTTCAACCATTGTTTCAGCGTGCCGCGACAGTTCAGTGGAGAAAAACTAATGAATTTGCTAACCATTTATTATTATATATACTTTTGCTTTGTTTTATTTTATCCTAACGCCACTATTGTTTTATTGTTTGCAAATCTGCAAATTTATTCAATCAAATACAATGCTTGCCTGCAAAAGTCTCTGTGATAACCAGTAAGAAAACACAACAATCAATCCTGAAATACAATAGTCAATCCCCCATGAAGTTACAGATGTTTTTAATCGACCAACCATCCTACCCCATCATAGTCCATGGAACACACCATTGACCTCATTCCTAGCACCTACTTTCCAAATGAACCCTCATATCACCTTTCCCCCTAAGAAGCTTTCATAAATCGAACGCCAAATTCACCAACTATTAGAATATGACCATATTCAACCCTCCTCCTCCCCATGCACCTCTCCAATATTTATTATTCCCAAAAATGAGATTTTTGAATATCATTTAGTTATCGATTATCGATCCCTTAACAAAGCCACTATTAATCCCTTCCCTCGGATTGAGGATTTCTTGGACCACTTATAAGGGGCCTCCTTCTTCACCAAGATGGATTTGATAGCAAGATATTTTCAAGTGCACAAGCAACCCATTGACATCTAGAAAAAAGTGTTCAGGACCAAGTTTGTTCTTTACAAATGGTTGGTCATGCCATTCGAACTAACCAATGTACCAACAATGTTCTTGAGATTAATCAATGATATATTTCGGCCTCAGTTGGGTAAGTTTGTAGTGATTTATCTTGATGACATATTGATTTTCAGTAGGTCTTTGGAAGATCATCTTCAACATGTCCGCAATGTGCTTGAATTACTGTGGGAACATAAGCTTCAAGTCAAGGAAAATAAATCCTTCTTTGGAAAAACTTCAGTCCAATTTCTAGGATTCATTTTGGACAAAACAAGGGTGCACTGAGATCCCTCTCACATCCAATATTTATCCAATTGGAAAGCGCCCTCCAATGCACATATGATAAAGAGTTTCATGGGTGGAATCAACTTTTATAGGAATTTTGTATCCCATTTCTCACAGTTGTCTCATCCTTTGCATCAGTTATCTAATCAAGCTAATTTTCAGTGATATGTAAATGCTCAACACCATTTTGAGAGGTTAAAGAAAGCACTAGTTTCTTCACTATGTCTATAGTTACTGAACTTAGAGAATCCCTTCGATATTGATATAGATGTCTCTCAATTTTCCATTGGATTCGTGCTTAAAGAGAGAGGTCACCTGATGTCCTATCATTCAGAGACACTGTCATTGACAAAGATTAATTACAACACATACGATAAGGAATTCTACAGTCTAGTGAAAGCACTGAAGCAGTGGCGCCACTATATTTATAGTAAATAAAATATTTTTCACATCGACCATCATCCTCTCATTTTTCTTAATTCTTAGAGTAATATTTAGTAACAACGCTATTTCAAATGGGAAACATACATTCAATAATTTAACCTAGTTATTAAATACAAAAAAGGAGTCACTAACAAACTAGCATATTTGTTGAGTTGACCTCCACTTCAAGTCATGCACATCTTAGAGGTGTCATGTGCATCCTATGACCCATTGAAGGACATGTATGCAACATACCCATGATTTGGGGAAATTTGGACAGTGTTGCAACAAGACACAATTATTAACCAAACACCCTTCCTAGATTACATAATACAAATTGAAGGCTGACTATACAAAATGAACCAGTTGTATCTTCCCCAATCAAAGGATAACCTTATTATTATCATGGAGGCACGTGCCTCTTCATTTGGAGGACATTTTGTGAGAGAGAAGGTCATTCATAATTTGCAACACCACTTCTATTGGCCTTCTTTGCTGAAACGGGTGGAGAAATTCATCCGAGCCTACTCACTATGTTCACAAAGTAAACCATCTAACTGCAAGCATTGTCTTTACCAACCATTATCCATCCCATCCCGTCCATGGGAATCCATTTCCATGGAATTTTTTAGTGTTATACCAACCACTCTCCACAAGCATGATGCAATTTGCGTAGTATTTTTCCATTTTTCTAAAATGGTGATCTTCATCCCATGCCATAAAACCACTTTTGTTTCACAAACTGTCAATATCTTATTCTAACATTTTTGGCCCCACTTTGGACTACCTAGTAGTATCATATTTTATCGGGACTCTCACTTCCTTAGCACTTTCTAGCCCACTCTTTGTTCATTTTTGGTTTATCAGCTTCAGTTATCCACTACATTCCATTCCCAGACCGATGGAAAAACTGAGGTGGTCAATCACACTTTAGTTCATTCTCTTTGTAATTATTTTTCCAAAAAAAAACAATGGACATCCCATCTACATATTATCTAACATAGATACAACTGAGCCACCCACTCTTCCTCCAGTTTCTTTCCATTCGAGGTGTGTCTTGTTTTTCATCCCTGAGAATGCCTTTGACCAT
>JZKD02S1416321.1:0-11171 GCA_000966675.3 Picea glauca
GTACTTCCTTTTTCAATTCACTTTGTCATCTTCAAAAATTCATTTCTCCTCAACCATGAGGATCCATGTGACGTGCCACATACCACCGGAAACAACATGATGTATACTATCCATTGATGGGTGTTGTATATTCATGTGCATTTTCCTTCATGTCCAAATACCTTTATCAATCTTGCAGTCCAAAACCCATGACTAGGGTTGACATCAATGACAACAATCAATATTCCAACATATGTTCCTTTTGTTAGATCTATAATTCATATCTTTATGTCCAAAATTATTGCATGCATAACATAAACCCAAAAATATAGTTTGATACCTGGGAGTTGAAGATCTTCTGAAAGGAGTTGATCTTTTGAATCCTTCTTCTTCCTGAGGCCTATCTATCAGTTGTTGATTCTGAAATCTGAATCTTCTCAGTGGAGGAGTAGCCCTATAATATTCCTTGTAGATATTCCCCTCCCCTTTGATTGTTTCTTCATAGATTTTTGGATATGTTTTTTGCTTTGTTTTTTTGGAGCTTGATCCCTTTTCTGTCTAATTGTATCCAAGTCCGGACTTGTCACGATGAGGTTTTTGACTGTTGATAATGTCATCCAAAACTTTTGAGTTGTTCTGCATATTTTTCTTTTGAAGATCCTTTCTTAATGTGACAATCTCTGATTCCAAATTTCCAATGATCTTGTCTCTTTCTTCTAGATGTTATTTGAGTGATTATTCAATTATTTTATCTTCTTCTATTTGAACCTTCAAATTTTTGATCATTTGTTATAGTTCTTTTGTGTCTTATTTATTGTCTAGTTCCACTTGTAGCTTCTTGTTTTTATTCTTTTCTCTTCTTATAAATTCTATGGAACACAACAATTCTTCTCGATACTCAACTTCTGCCTCTTCATATTCTTCTTCAGCCTCTTCATATTCTTCTTTGGTGTCTTCTTTGTCAGAGTCTTCTACTTCCATGAATAGAACTCTTTATGTCTCACTGTCACTGACTTCATCTTCATCTAATGATGAGATGTCTTCTTTGGTGCATAATATTTTCTTGAAAAATTTCTTTGTGTTTCTTTTACCTTTATATGTTTGTTTTCTATTTGAGTAATCTTCATCATTCCTATTATTTTTCTTATGAGTACATTTGTTAGAAAAATGACCAATACCATCACAGTTAAAACAAATCAAAAGAAACTTACCTTTATATCTTTTGTTGGTTCCCTTGCTCAATCTTCTAACAAACTTGGCCATTTCTTCATTATCTTCTGAGATGTCACTAATGTTTCTATATTCATTTTCTTTTCTCTTTCTCTTTTTTTCTAACCTTTTGGATTCTTTGAAATATGCTTCTTTTATATCTGAATTTTCCTGTTCAGTTCTCATTTCATATGCTGTGAATATTCCATGTAGTTCATCCATGCTTATTGAGTCTAGATCTTCTCTTTCTTCTAGTGTTGATATCTTAGGATCAAATATCATAGGAAGAGATCTTAGTACCTATTGAACAATTACAGATTATTTAATTTCTTCTCCCAATCCTATGATTACATTTACTTTTTCATCGACTCGTAAGAAGTAAGCTGCAAAATTCTCATCGTCCTTCATCTTTAGTTGTTTGAACTAACCTCTGTAAGTTTGAAGCTTTGCTTCTTTGACTTTTGAATCTTGTCCCAAATCCCTTTAGAGGATTTACAATGTATAAATTTGGTGTAAACTGATTCACAAAGACCATTCAGAAGTGCATTTGTGGCTTTCGAATTATTTTTCCTGAGTTTTATTGCTCTTTCATTTGTCAGTGGAACTGTTTGTTCTTTGTATCCATCTACAACTGATTGTCAAATTTAAAATCCCTGTGCCTGTATATATGTTTTCATCCTTCTTCTCCAAAATGCATAATTCTTTCCATCAAACTGTGATATTCCATTTTTATACATGTTTTTTCTCTCCATGATCTACCTTTCAGTGGTTAAACTGATTTTTGAAGGAACCTTCTCTAATACCAATTGTTGGATTACTGAGAAGGGGGGTGAATCAATAATAGAGAAATTTAATCCTTTTTAACCATAAAATGAAAGTGTTATATCAATGTAGCATTATCATCCAATAATTGCAGAGTAAATAAACAATGAACAAATGAGCAATCATACACATACACAATACACCAATGTTTTTACGTGGAAACCCAAAGCGGGAGAAAACCACAATTTTTTTTTTCTTATATGTCTTGAACAATTACATTCATTGAAAGCACCAACTTCCTTTGTTTTCTAGATGCAACTGGAAGGAGGCTCCAACCCCCTAGTTTCTAAGGCTACAACCTGAGGGAAGCTCCAACTCACCAATTCTCTGGCTACAACTAGAAAGAGGCCACAACCCCCTATGTTCTTCGACTACAACCAGAAGGTGGCTACAACCACATGTCCTTTCCTTGTCCAACCTCACTGACATAGAAGTAGAATGATGGAACCCATGTCACACTATCACTATGAAATATACCACTGAAACAACCTATACCAATCAATATGTAATCAACATGTACCATAGACAAGTGCATCAATCATGCATCAACTTGTACCAAACAACCTGTAATCAACCTGTACCATAAACAAGTGCATCAACCATGCACCAACCTATACCTCAACCTGTACCATCAACGAGTGTATAAACCATGCACCAAATATGTACAAATCATGCATTAAATACACATAAAATATGACTCGTCAATATGTACCAACATCATCAACTATACACCTCATGTATGTGCCAACACATCAACTACTTGTCTCAACCATGTACCCAACATGTACCTCAACCAAAAGACCTCATCAATTTCATCATCCAAATATGATTTGTAACTTTGTAATAGACCTGGTGTATATGATCACATACATGAAAACCTTCCTTAACTTTAACAACAAGAGACTAGCATTTTCATCAAACTTTACTTTAGTCTCACATGACTAATTTTGGATTAGTCAAAAACCCTAACTTGCAATAATCATAATTATGTACATGTAATGAATAAAGATCTAAAAATGGTACACAATGTTCTTCAGTGTCTTTTATGCAATTCCTCCAGATTTCACTACTTGGAACCTCTCATAAAAAGCGATATAGCAAAAATGGCATACCTGGTTGAATTCTGGCGTACTCTAGAGAGAAAACTTGTAGAGCATGCCCCACACAGAATGTTTGTTGTATGCATATGAAAAATGTACACAGAATACTAAATACTGTACTCTAACCAATAAATTTGGTCTTACTAAATTTGGATCTGTTATCAAGAAGTTATGACGTTTTTACCTGAAACACTTGTTTTAGACTAATTTCAGGACTAGCCACAAACCCTATTTTCCACGGCGTGTAACTCCAAAAATACAACGACCCACAAGCTTAAATTTGTACCACAACTACTTATATATGTTTCCTCAATGGCCACCCAATTTCATGGTCTGAATTGTTCCATAAAAAACGTTATTGCGAAAATAGTGAGATGACCTATAAATAACATACCTTAGAAAACATCATCAAAATAATTTGTCCTCCCTTGAATTTTGGCCTTCTTTACTTCACCTTCCCTATGAAATTCGGCTTAGATATCATTTGGTTACCTCAGTCACCTATAGATATTCAATATGCTCAAGTGTGATTAAAATGAGAGAGCCTTGCCACTTATTTATACTTTCATGTAGCTTCCTAAAGGGGTTACCTCTTAACCATCTTAACCCACTTTCCTTATTTTATGGTTAACCAAATTCTAACCACTTGTCCAATTAGTAATTTATCCATTAAATTTATTATTTAAATAATTTATTTTGTATCCACTTTGAATTTTAGTACACTCATCACTTCACTTTACCTCAAGGGGTTACCTTCTAACCATCTTAAACCACTTTCCTTATTTTAGGGCTAACCCACTTCTAACCACTTGTCCACTTAGCAATTCCTCCATTAATTCTATTATTTAAATCATTTATTTTGTATTCACTTTGACTTATAGTATATTCATCACTTCACTTTATTAGTTACCTTCTAAAATCTCTTAAACCACTTTGACTACTTTAACCTTTTGGGGCTTCTAGATGACTCACGAGGGTTCTCCAACTTCACATGGCCATAACTCTCTAATCGTGAGGAGTTATGTGACGTTCCACATACCACTGGAAATTTCATGACATGTACTATCCATATGGAATAGTCTTACCTACAAATATATCAAAACACTACCATTATCCATCAAACAAACTTGGGTCCAATACCCAAACTTTTGGGCTATCGGAATTTGCTATTGGACTTTCTTCAATGGTTGACATCAATGAGAACCAACCAAAATAATCAACAGCTCCATACTCTAGCACCATATGACCAACCTATCATAAGACATTGAACTCATTAAAGTGGTTCTCAATGAATTCCTTGGACAAATACCTTTCCCAGAACCATTCCTCAAATAGCTCCCATGACATGTCTTCAATGACCATGTTTAGTTGAGAAAGTAGTGTCTTCCACCAAATAAGAGAAATCCCTTTTAGTTGGAAGACCGACATTCGGACCTTCATGTTGGAGATGTAATCATGAAGTGAGAATCACATCGCCATGTTCTCCAGCCATGCCTCGGTGTCTAGGCCATTCGTGCCACCCAGAACTCAAGAAACTTTACTTTCTCGCGTTCTCTGTGAATTCTACTACTGGAAGCTAGAGCACACTATGAACCCTCATTGGGAATAGATGCCCTGCCCTCATCTCTATCCAGGAGGTTAATTAAATCCTCTGACATTGTCTAGAAGGATCTCCTCATACCTACCACATCTCCCACAACAACCTGCTCTTGCTCAGTCGTCTTCTCATCTCCCTAAGGGTTTGATCCCTCTGGAGTGGATACTATCAAAGATGTCACACCTCTTCCTCTCACACCACGTCATCTAATTCCCCGGTTTCCTCTAACCATGATTACCTTCATGGACAATTTCAAAATTAATTAGTGGTACATCTTTAATCATTTATTTAACAAAGTGCAAGGCGTAACGGTCCAATGTTGCAGGATTGAACCTCAATCTGATACCATATGTAACGACCCCTCTGTTACGACATCAATTTTGGTGAGTACAGTAATAGAAAAAAAAATGAAATAATAACAACAATTAGAACATGTGTTATGTGACGTTAACATACTTAATAATACACATTCCACTCTCATCTACATCACAGCGTGGAAACAATCAGTTTTAACGTCACTATAACTAATATATCATTTACATCACATAAAGATGACGAAATATGTCTACCCACCCAACCTACCTTGCAAGGTTAGGACCTCCAAGACACATAATCAACACTCATGTCCAGGATTCATCTGATTGATTTTTACCATTCAAGGTCTCAAGACTGGCGACTGTTCTGAGGAACATGGAAATAACTTTGCCCATAACCAACTATAATCTAGATACAGAACTAAATGTAATGGTAAGGCACTTTAATCATAACGCAATTTAATTCATTCAATGATTTGTTATTCTAAACTAATTCATTCATTTAAGGATATAATCAAACAATAATTATTCATTTACATAAATGTACCTTCTCTTAAAAATACAAATACTTAATTAATTAATATTCATCATCTAGACAATTTACCTTCCTTGAAGAAATCAAGTAAAAAAAATACCCACCAAATAACAATTATACTTTCTCCTTAAAAATACAACTATCATTATTATTCACTATCTACACCATGTACTACAAGAATTATATGGATGACCTTTATTATTTCCATAATCAATTCTAATTTACAAACTAACCAAAATATATATGACACCATTAAATTTATCATTAGTTCAATTCTTTATTCACAACATACTATTCTAAAGGTTCCTTAAACTAAGTAAAGGATCTACTTCCTATAGTTGTAAAATTAAAAATCATTAAACCATAAGTTTTATTAGATCTTTATAATAGTTATTTATGTGCAATTATTATAAGTCCAATCATGTTCATGTAGTAAGGACATAGCATAGCTATAAGATGTCGATAACCTCCGACAATGTAGAATTCCAACATCTATTAAAGAGATGTTATAAATTCTTTTTAATTTAAAACAAAATTATTGTCTATTAAATTAACTCAACATTACTAATGAGATTTTTGCTTAAGAATTTAAAATACCTACATTAATCATCTATTACCTTCGCACACAAGTAATCAAGAATATATTCCTTCATAACTAATCGAAAGAGTTAAAAAGGATAAGGGTTCGATTTAATGAAGACTAAGAGTGCAACGCTCTCAATGGTTCCACGAAGGTCGAGCTTTGATAAAACTAGGACTTCCACACTTCACTCATATGACAAATGTCACCAAACACCAATGGAAACAGAGCATTAACGAATTTCAATATGTAATATGATGAGATTACTTAATCAATAGTCTGGAACCTCAATCATTGCACCTCAATCATTGCATAACAGGAATGATACTGGGTAATATATATATATATATATATATATATATATATATATATATATATATAAACAATCTACAACACACATATATATATTTTTTTATCTATAATTTTTTCTATCCACACTATCTTTCATCACACAATTAAAAAACAAAATTTTTTTTTATATTTTTACTTTTAGCATTCGACCACGATTCGTAAATGTTGAACATTCTACATGATTTACCCACAAGATGAATAAAGCCAGAAATTCACCATAAGATTTTTAAATCGATTCATAGCCTGGATTTCATTCACCAAGATACATACTGAATGTAATTTTTTTATGATTTACAAAAATTAATTTTCTATAACATATGAAATTTTAGCATAAATATTATAACAAAGAAAACGTTAAAATTCTTGATGGTGATCTTTGATTTGAGTCGGATACTTGCACGATGTCTCTTTAATTGTTTGTTCAACCCAAGACTTCACCGGTACCTCCCAACCAATGCTAGGGGTACTCTTCTTCCCCCTTAGACCCTCGAGCCACAAAGGGTCCACACACAAGAAACCAACAAACAATATCTCCAAGGCTTGCCTCGCAAGGAAGAGCTTCCACTCTTTCTTCGAGCTTGGTATCCCAACTCTCACAATCAAAACAAAGTCCACAAAATTTTGACAGCATAACATTACCAGGAATAAGTGAGACCCATTTTCCTTCTACCACATTTGTTTTATAGAAAAACCCCCAATGAAACATGTCCTCATGCACAATTAATTATCTTTTTAATTCATTTAATTAGGATTATTCACCCACACACTTATCACACTCTCCCCAAGTTGCACAAGTAATTACCATTTTTATTTTATTTTAAAATCCAATTTCCCTCACATTCCCCATTGTTTTCCTATTTTACCTCTTATGTGTCCCCTTTGTTCCCCAACTTTTCCTTTAATGAGTGTCTCCTAACTAGATCTTAGTTAGAGTTGGATTATGAGTCTTCTTCTAGTTAAACTAGTGGTAGTTTCACTCAAGATACTACTATATGTGTACACCTATTCTCTCATATTATTATTTATTTTTATTTTAAAATCCTAATTTATTAATTTCATGCACACATGTGCATTTTATCCACCCTTTATATTTTACTCACTTTTTCCATTGATTTTATCTCAATTCTTTTAATTTATTTAATATTTTTAATTAGTCCCTTAATTAAACTTAGACTTAGACTTAGGCTTAGACTCTTGTTATGCTTCTTAGTTTATAATTTACTTACTAATTAATTATTTTGTTTTAACAAGATCTAACCATTTCAAAGTTTTCTAGGCCACCTAGACTTATTTGACTCAATTTTAATTGCATGATGTGCCCTTCAAGATGCACCTCCGTTCTCCAAGGGTTCCACTCACTCTAGACTGGTTTTGGAAGTTTTTTCGACCCTTGGAGTCAACACTCCATTCGGTCGACCTTATGAGAGACTAAGGGATTCTAAGGAATAAAGACTCTACCTTATTGTGTGCCCCATAGAAATATTCGTGAGTGACTGTCTCAGTCCTCCCTCGTGACATTGTGGACCTCTCAAACTAGGTAATCATTAACCTATAGCTCAAATCACAGTGGAAGTGATAGTAGGTTGTGAGAGGGATGCTTCCACACCTCTCCCTCAATGTCCGGTTTCTGTGCATGGCCCCTTTACTCCTTATGTGAGTTGGATTAGCGAGTATCATCAATCCTGCATCCACGAACAAAAACACTGTCAATAATCCATATACATAAGTCATACTGAAATCATTCATTTATAATGTCTGCATAAAATGAAATACTCAAACAAATACAATCCACGCCCTACTCAATCTGGAGTCCAAGGAAGTCCATTGATTCCATCAACATCCATAACCTGTCATGTGTCTTGCACACTTAGAAAAACTCGTCAATAACATATGCCAATACATATACATCAAAATAACAATAAGTCACAATACATCATCATCATCATCATCATCATATATAACTCATAATCAGAACGAAATCACAATGTTCCATAACCGGATCACTTGCACGCAAGTGTCCTCAAAGAATAATTCAATAAAAATGTGTTGAGTAGAATGGGATGTTACCCTAAATTTCTCAATTCTTGAGAAATGGGAAAATAAATTATGTTCCGAAATAAGAGGATTCCATCCTCTTTTAGTTTCTAATCCTTATATTTCTATTGCATATAATTTTGTTGTAATGTTTCTTTAACTTGCACATAATGTTGATCTGTTGTTATAGCCTCTAGAATTCTATATTTTAAATATGTCTTGTACATACTAATGGATGTACCACGCATTTTATTCACCCTTCTACTGAGTGCATCAACCACCTTGTTCTCTTTCCCCTTTATGTTTTTGATATCAAAGTTATATTCGCTACTAAATTTCAGCCACCTAATTTGTCTAGCATTTAGTGTTAGTTGTCCAAACAAATATTTCAAACCACTATGGTATGTCCTTAATTCAATTTTTTTTCCCATAAGGTAATGCCTCCACATTCCTAAGGAATGTACTATGCTACCAACTCTAATTCATGTGTATCATAATTTATTTCATGTTCCTTCCATTTTCTGGACTCATAACAAATTGCATGCCCTTTTTGCATAAGGTCTCCATCGATCCCTTCCTTGCATGCATCTATGTACACAACAAATCCTCATCTAGATCTGTAACCTTTAAAATAGGGGCACTAGTTAGCAAATCCTTTAAACACTGGAAATTTTCTTCACACTTATCACTCCATTCAAATTTCACTCCTTTATTTTGAAAAGATGCTATTGGGTGTGCAATTTTGGAGAATCCCACAATGAATCTCCTATAGTAACCGGCTAGATCCATAAATGATCTAACCTATGAAATGTTTGTTGGCGCTGGACAACTCTCAATTTATTCAATATTTTATGGATCCACTGCCATGTCCTCTTCTGAAACAATGTGACCCAAATAATGGATCTGCTTTTGATAGAAAGTGCATTTACTCAATTTAGCATACAATTGGTGCTCTCTCAACACTTGTAGCACCATCCTCAAATGCATTTCATGATCCTCCTGTGTCTTGGAATATATGATAATATCATCCAAGAATACAATGAAATTTTTTTCTAGGAAACATTTGAACACCCCATTCATCAGACACATAAATGTAGCATGTGCATTTGTTAACCCAAAAGGAACCACTACAAACTCACAATGTCCATAGCTTGTCTGAAAGGTTGGTTTTCTAGTATCCTCTTCTTTGATTCTCACTTGTTGATAGTATGATCTCAAGTCAATCTTGGAGAATAACTTTTCTCCCTTTAACTAATCAAAAATATCATGAATCCTTGGAAAAGGATATTCATTCTTGATTGTAACCTTGTTCAGTTGCCTGAATTCAATACATAACCTCAGCATTCCATCTTTCTTCTTGACAAAAATAACTAGAGCACCCCAAGGACAAACACTTGGGAATATGTACCCTTTCTTTAACAACTCTTCTAGCTACATTTTTAACTCTTTTAGCTCTGACATGCTAATTCTATAGGGAGTCTTGGATATTGTGGCATCTCCAGGAATTAAGTCAATAGAAAAATCTATATCCCTCTTTCATGGAAATCCTAGCAATTCCTCAAACATATTTTTAAACTCCCTCAAGACTAGATAATATTCAATACTTGAGTCTTTATTCTTCATTGGATCTTCCATATGGGTTGCATATACATGACACCCTTTTCTAAAACTTCTTTTTAGTTGCATTTCTAAAATCTATTGGACAGATATAGGCATTGGAATACCTTGCATTGTCCATGTGAAAACCTTGTTATAACAATCTAAAATAGAATGATGCATTTCTAGCCGATCCATACCAATCAAGCAATCATAAGACCCAAGAGGTATGATGTTAAAATATGTGTTAGTGTTAGTTCCATTCATTGTTATAGTAGAAAACCCCCCCATATGGACTACACTAGGGTTCAACATGTAGGCAGATCTAACCGTCTAAAAGTCTCCTACTCTTTATAACTACCCCGACTATATCCCACATCCATGCATGAAACACAAAGTAAAAAGATCCGGTAACTTTACCTTAAAATCCACGTCCGGTGTCGATCCTTTTGCGTTCAATTTCTCCTCAACTACAAGTCTCCTCCCAAGGCTGACCTGTATTCACATATAGACAAACAAAGAACTATGAACATGCATTTCATATACGAATTAGTGGGTTAGATGTGACAATAACATAAATCAAATATAGACATTGGACACATCATATGGCGAGATAGAAAAAGTATTCCTTTTATATTAAATCTTCACGAAATTTACTTATAAAGTGAGATCGACACTGCTCCTTGAACTTGGTCCCGAGCTCCTCTTCACAATGCACCAACTACGCAAACTCACAATATGATTTCCAAATATTGGGGCAAAGGGGGAATGTAAAAATGGGTAGAGTTTCTATGCTCTCATGCTTCTCCTCGAAATAGGACCCCAACCCCTTCTTTTATAGACCAAAGGAGATAGTAATGGTTGGGGTGACTAGCTATGGGTAGTCAAACGGTTAAGTAACGGCCTAGAAACCAGAATCCTATGCAAATTTTTATATTCTGTGAGTGTATGCGGGATGTAGTGGGTCGGCAAGCATGTGTATGAGGGTAGTAGTGGTGCAGGGTGCATACACCTTCAAACAAATGGTTTTTTGATGAGCCTATTCAATGATGGC
>JZKD02S1416332.1:0-11171 GCA_000966675.3 Picea glauca
TTATTTTTTTCTTTACACTTGTCAAAACATATAGATAATTTTGATCTTCTAGATTAGGGTTGATTACATCATTATAATACCTTAATTTTCTTTTTTCCTCTAACTCTTTAGCACACCACATTTTCTCTTTAAATTTTGATTTGATGATATTTTTAATAGTATATTTATTTTGCAAAATGGTGTCTTCCATGATTCCCCAATAGTTTAGCCAAGACCGAGCATCTTTATGACATCCTCGCTTGTCGAATTTAAAGCAATTTTAGAAAGCTTCTTGTCTTCCATGTTGTTTAACTTGTTCTTATACATTAAGTATCTAGTCATAGTCATGTTCTTAATGAAGGAGAGGCTTGTTTCTAAGAGAAAAATAGATAGAGCGTATTTCTTTTAATTTTGAGATTATAAGTTATTATATAAATTTTAAATTAAAATGTTATAATAAAAGATTAATATAATAACATATCAAAAGATGTTTTATTCCTAAATAATATATTACAATTTATATGAGGAAAATTTATGTGAAAAAAAATTAATTAGTTGAAAAAATGCATAGTTAAGATTGTGAACTTTTTAAAATAAGTTTAAAAAACATATTTAAGATTATAAGTTTGGAAATATATATATATATATAAAGACTATTTTAATTATACAAGTAATATATTATGATAATTTATGTAAGGAAAATTTATGTGAAACTTTTTAAAAACATATTTAAGATTATAAATTTGGAAATATATATGGTTTCAATAAATATGAAGTCTTTTAAGTATATGTAGTATAATAGTTTAAGGATAATTGATACAAGAGCATTATATATATATATATATATATATATATATAGTTTAAGCTAATAAGGAATAAGTGTTAAATTCTTATTGTTATAATAGTCGTTGCAACATTGTGCTGAAATAGTTGTTATGACATAGTTGTTGCAACACACGTGTGAGTATTTTAAAGCTATGGATTTTTCATTTTAAACTCCATGTGTATGGTAAAGGGCTCATGACAAGTGGCATGCCGATTTAGTAAGGGAAAACGAATTGTTTAAGTCACCACAATCATTAAATATCCTTAACTTAAACAGTTAGAAAATTGTGTTGGAAAAGGGGACTATGTAACTATCCAAAAAAATAAAAACATGAAACGATTGAAGAAGTTGAGGGGTCTAAACATTTCAGTTGCGAAGAAGTGGAAAATATAAAGGGGTAAAGAAAACGGTGCAAAAGCAATTTAGCACAAAGGAGAGTTTTCAACAAAATTTTATTTCATTTTTGCACATGATGAAAAAAAACAAAAACCAATGGAAGAACAGTCCAAATTTCTCTAAGATGCAGTATGGCTATAATAAAAAAATTGTTCTGATTAATGGAGATATTTTATGTTATGTCCACCAGTTTTATTTTTTATTTTCTTTTCTTGTAGCAGTAAATCCCTTGTGGTATTTTTTAATGGTTAATTTATGTTAAACATTAATACTTTGTTGTTGTGCACTCTGTGAGTGGACACCTCGCTTTTGTATGGATTGATTACAGAAACTAGGGTGACTTCATTAAGTGGTATCAGAGTTGGTTTAGTTCCTAAGTTGTGATAGAATAGTGCCCGGAGGTAAGGCCTGTGAATGTTAGTCTGAGTGAGGGATGCAAGACCACTCGTAAGGATGTCCTCGTGAAGAGTAGGAACAACATAAAGAGGTGCAAGAAATAGAGAACTCGAGGAATTGCGAAGGAGGATAGAAGAGTTAGAAAATAGAATGCTCGAAGATGTTGAAACGAGTCCATAATCGAAAGAGGATCTTGAAGAAGAAGAGAAAATGTTGAGGAAGTAGACCCAACAGTCTGTTTAATATCTTTTCTAAAAGATAGAGGTAGTGCAAGGGTGGAAGTTTCATGCTACGATGCTAGTTTGAAAGTCGAGACTCTCATTGATTGGATAGGAGAGCTTGAAATATATTTTCAGTATGAGAATGTTCAAGATCCCAATAGGGTTCGATTTTCCATGACTAAGTGAAAGGGTCATGTTGCACTTTGGTGGGATATGTAGCAAAAAGACAGATTGGATAACCAACAAGGAAAGATTAGAACCTGGAGGAAGATGGTGAGCAAAATCAAGGAGATGTTCCTACATATTGATTACCAACAGAATTTGTGAACGCGAGTGCAAAAATTTAAGTCAAAAAGAGACATATGTTCGTGAATATACAAAGAATTTTTTCAAACTATCCCTCAGGTCAGGGATAAAGGAACTAGAGTATCAAAGAGTGGCAAGATGCATGAATTGTTTGAAGTAGCAGATTATGGATTAGATGAGTACACATTACATTTGTAATGTAGATTAATCCTATCAAGTTGCTTTGAAGGTGGAAGAAAATATTGACAGAAGATTGTGGAAAAAGTTCCAGGGAAAAGGAACTAGAGGCAGGGGCAGGGAAAGTGTTGTTAAAGACAGTGAAAAGGAGGATGAAACGGCCAGCATTCAAAATACAAGAGGAGGAAGAAGTGTTGGCAAAGGAAAACAGTTTGGTCGAGGTAAGTATATGGTTACATGTTATAGATGTGGAGTAGAGGGTCACAAAGCATCAAAATGACTGGAAAGGTAGAATGAAACAAGAAGAAATGAGGCTAGGACACAAGTTACCCAAGCAGATGAGACAACTGTTGTTGATGGAAATGTGGAATTACTTCAACAAGAGCAAGGATAAAACATGATGTTTAGAAGAGTATTACTCAAGCCTAAGACAAAGGCGACAAAAGAGACTAAACATAGAAAGAGAGTGTTCAAAACTAAATGCAAAATGCAGGATAAGTGTTGTGATCTTGTCATAGATGGAAAAAGTACAAAAAAATTAGTATCCACAGAAGTAATGGAGAAATTGAAGTTGAAAATCATTCCACATCCAAATCCGTACAGGGTCTCATGGTTGAAAAGAGGACAACAAGTGATTGTGACTAAGCAATGCTTGTTGAGTTTTTAGATTAAAAATTTTAGTGAACATGTATTATGTGCCATAGTGGAGATGGATGCTTGTCACGTACTTCTCGAAAGACCATGGCTATTTGACAAAAAAAATTTCCATGACTGGAGGAAGAATGCTTATGAATTTTTAAAGGATGGAAAGAGATGCATATTGAGCCAATGTTGGAGATTGAATTGAGTGGTAATGATATCAAGGAAATGGATGACAGAAATATTTGCAGCAACAGTCACATTATGTTGTGTTTAGCTAAGGAATTCTTGAGAGAATAGAAGAGGAATCATTTATGTTTGGCCTTAGTACCAAGAGAAGTTTTGGAGATTGAAAAAATGAGTCATGTACCACCAAAAATTCAACCTTTGTTGAATGAATTTAAGGATATTGTTGGAGATGATCTACCAACATGTTTACCTCCCTTGAGAAGTATATCACAATAGATTGATTTGATTTTGGGATCAAGTCTACCGAATAAATCTCCTTATCTGATAACTCTGATAGAAAGTGATGAAGTAAATAAGCAAGTGCAAGAGTTGATTTATAGAGGATTGATCAGAGAGAGTTTTATTATGTGTTGTACTTACAGTTTTGACACCCAAGAAAGGATGTGAATGGATAATGTGTATTGATTCACGAGTTGTTAATAAGATTACTGTCAAGTACATATTTCATTTACCAAGAATGGATGACCTCATTGATTGTTTGATTGGGGCCAAGTACATTTTAAAGATTGATTTGAAGAGTGGTTACCATTAGATTCAGATAAGGGAAGGTGATGAATGGAAGACTATGTTCAAGACAAAGGATGGGTTGTTTTAGTGGTTAGTTATGCCATTTTGGACTAACCAATGCACCCAACACATTCATGAGAGTTATGAATGAAGTTTTTTTATCCGGATTATTTTCAAAATGAAATGAAAGCAGAGAAATTACAATGAAATACTCATGAAAATTTCCATAAATAGAGAAATACAGCAATACTTGATTTCTATTAATGAAACAATTGTAAAGAGACTGTAAAAATACAGAGTGCAAGACTCGCTAGAATGATGGCAACTTTATCTCTGAGAAGAGATGTGATGGTTGTGTTCATTCATAAGAAGATAATTACAATGAGGCTCTAAAGGCCTTTTTATGATAAACATGAATACCAAAACCCTAGACATCCAAAAACCTAACCCTAGGAGATGAAACACCAAAATTCATGTGGGCCCTGTTTGGGTAAGTTAGTACATTAACTTCCTAGGGTCGTAACTTTTGCATATGATCTTTGTTTTAGGCACGTGATACCCCATTGGAAAGGTCTTTTCGAGAACTATGCATTACGCCGTAAAATTCTAACTCGGTCACAGTTTGACTGTGGCAAGCCAAAAAAAACATTGTTTAGGGCCCCAAAACGTCCTTGGAAGTACAACAAGATGTGATGACATGAAAAAATACAAAATAAGATAGTTGGATTAGGTGGGAGGCCACCAGTATCCACCTGGAAGATGTGTAGGGATTTATACAACCCCAAAAGTGTAGACCCCACAATTACAAAGAATTACAGAAGAACGTGTTGAACTAAGAACGGACAAGAGGATCCAGTTGGAACAAGTGGATGGCCACCAATATCCACCTGGATCAATCCTCCCCCCTTAAGAAGCAATGGTATCCATTGAGTTGACTTCCCAGGGAAGAGGGGAAATAATTTTCTAAATATGAAGCTTGGTGAGATGTGTTCCTTGTTGGATAAGTTGTGTTGCTTAGTATGTGGAAGACTATCACAAACCTGTTGTTGGGGGGGTTGAATATGCTCCACCAACATGTTGTCTCTGGGTTTGACGGGGCATCGTGTAGGCACCATTATAAGTGAAGAGACAATATCTTCTTTCTCTGTGACAATTTGTTTTTGTTGGACATAAGGTGTTAAGGTTTTAGTGGTTGTAGCAGTCTTATGTGAATCCTTTGAACAGACTGTGAAGAGGATGAATTTTGCAGCATGAGATATTACCTTGCGGCACTATTTTGGTGGAGCAGTAGTCAGAACTACCTCTGGTATCCTATAGAGTTGACCTCCTAGAGTAATAATGACNGGGAAAGTGTTGTTAAAGACAGTGAAAAGGAGGATGAAACGGCCAGCATTCAAAATACAAGAGGAGGAAGAAGTGTTGGCAGAGGAAAACAGTTTGGTCAAGGTAAGTATATGGTTACATGTTATAGATGTGGAGTAGAGGGTCACAAAGCATCAAAATGACTGGAAAGCTAGAATGCAACAAGAAGAAATGAGGCTAGGACACAAGTTACCCAAGCAGATGAGACAACAGTTGTTGATGGAAATGTGGAATTACTTCAACAAGAGCAAGGAGAAAACATGATGTTTAGAAGAGTATTACTCAAGCCTAAGACAAAGGCGACAAAAGAGCCTAAACAGAGAAAGAGAGTGTTCAAAACTAAATGCAAAATGCAGGATAAGTGTTGTGATCTTGTCATAGATGGAAAAAGTACAAAAAAATTAGTATCCACGGAAGTAATGGAGAAATTGAAGTTGAAAATCATTCCACATCCAAATCCGTACAGGGTCTCATGGTTGAAAAGAGGACAACAAGTGATTGTGACTAAGCAATGCTTGTTGAGTTTTTAGATTAAAAATTTTAGTGAACATGTATTATGTGCCATAGTGGAGATGGATGCTTGTCACGTACTTCTCGAAAGACCATGGCTATTTGACAAAAAAAATTTCCATGACTGGAGGAAGAATGCTTATGAATTTTTAAAGGATGGAAAGAGATGCATATTGAGCCAATGTTGGAGATTGAATTGAGTGGTAATGATATCAAGGAAATGGATGACAGAAATATTTGCAGCAACAGTCACATTATGTTGTGTTTAGCTAAGGAATTCTTGAGAGAATAGAAGAGGAATCATTTATGTTTGGCCTTAGTACCAAGAGAAGTTTTGGAGATTGAAAAAATGAGTCATGTACCACCAAAAATTCAACCTTTGTTGAATGAATTTAAGGATATTGTTGGAGATGATCTACCAACATGTTTACCTCCCTTGAGAAGTATATCACAATAGATTGATTTGATTTTGGGATCAAGTCTACCGAATAAATCTCCTTATCTGATAACTCTGATAGAAAGTGATGAAGTAAATAAGCAAGTGCAAGAGTTGATTTATAGAGGATTGATCAGAGAGAGTTTTATTATGTGTTGTACTTACAGTTTTGACACCCAAGAAAGGATGTGAATGGATAATGTGTATTGATTCACGAGTTGTTAATAAGATTACTGTCAAGTACATATTTCATTTACCAAGAATGGATGACCTCATTGATTGTTTGATTGGGGCCAAGTACATTTTAAAGATTGATTTGAAGAGTGGTTACCATTAGATTCAGATAAGGGAAGGTGATGAATGGAAGACTATGTTCAAGACAAAGGATGGGTTGTTTTAGTGGTTAGTTATGCCATTTTGGACTAACCAATGCACCCAACACATTCATGAGAGTTATGAATGAAGTTTTTTTATCCGGATTATTTTCAAAATGAAATGAAAGCAGAGAAATTACAATGAAATACTCATGAAAATTTCCATAAATAGAGAAATACAGCAATACTTGATTTCTATTAATGAAACAATTGTAAAGAGACTGTAAAAATACAGAGTGCAAGACTCGCTAGAATGATGGCAACTTTATCTCTGAGAAGAGATGTGATGGTTGTGTTCATTCATAAGAAGATAATTACAATGAGGCTCTAAAGGCCTTTTTATGATAAACATGAATACCAAAACCCTAGACATCCAAAAACCTAACCCTAGGAGATGAAACACCAAAATTCATGTGGGCCCTGTTTGGGTAAGTTAGTACATTAACTTCCTAGGGTCGTAACTTTTGCATATGATCTTTGTTTTAGGCACGTGATACCCCATTGGAAAGGTCTTTTCGAGAACTATGCATTACGCCGTAAAATTCTAACTCGGTCACAGTTTGACTGTGGCAAGCCAAAAAAAACATTGTTTAGGGCCCCAAAACGTCCTTGGAAGTACAACAAGATGTGATGACATGAAAAAATACAAAATAAGATAGTTGGATTAGGTGGGAGGCCACCAGTATCCACCTGGAAGATGTGTAGGGATTTATACAACCCCAAAAGTGTAGACCCCACAATTACAAAGAATTACAGAAGAACGTGTTGAACTAAGAACGGACAAGAGGATCCAGTTGGAACAAGTGGATGGCCACCAATATCCACCTGGATCAATCCTCCCCCCTTAAGAAGCAATGGTATCCATTGAGTTGACTTCCCAGGGAAGAGGGGAAATAATTTTCTAAATATGAAGCTTGGTGAGATGTGTTCCTTGTTGGATAAGTTGTGTTGCTTAGTATGTGGAAGACTATCACAAACCTGTTGTTGGGGGGGTTGAATATGCTCCACCAACATGTTGTCTCTGGGTTTGACGGGGCATCGTGTAGGCACCATTATAAGTGAAGAGACAATATCTTCTTTCTCTGTGACAATTTGTTTTTGTTGGACATAAGGTGTTAAGGTTTTAGTGGTTGTAGCAGTCTTATGTGAATCCTTTGAACAGACTGTGAAGAGGATGAATTTTGCAGCATGAGATATTACCTTGCGGCACTATTTTGGTGGAGCAGTAGTCAGAACTACCTCTGGTATCCTATAGAGTTGACCTCCTAGAGTAATAATGACACTATGGGGTCTAGACTCATAGACAATAGGACTTCTCCACATATATGGTTGGCCCAAAACAACAACACAGACATCAAGAGGGGAAACATCACACACTACCTCATCCTTGAAGGGCTGGATGCCATAGGACAGGCAGCACTGTTGGTTGACACAGAGATCTCATCCCTGGTGAAGCCGCCCAATGTTGTATGGTTGTGGGTGTGGTGTTGTCGACAACCCCAAATGTTTCATGGCCTTAGCTAAGATGATTTTTTTCTAGTTGTTGTTATCAACAATGAAATGCAACGAGGTCCCCTTCACCAACATTTGTGAATGGAAGAGGCGCTCCCTTTCTTCAGGATCTATTGATTCTTCTGGTTGAATTGTTGTGGTTGTGACAGTAGAAGTGGGGTCTGCGTCGATGATATGTATGTTTTCAATATTTTATGGATCATATTCTAAATCAAGGCTGGGCTTCGTGTCTTTGACCTCGGCCACCAATGGTTGTTTCAAGTGAAATTCATCGGTGTTGTGCATCAATCTACATAAAGAATATATACAAGAAAATAGGGTGTAAATCTACATAGAAAATATAAATATTCATGATAATGAGCAGAATGTAGTATCTCAAGTAGCCACAATTATGGGCAAATTGTTACAATAGAAACGAAAAATGGTAGCTTGGAAGAAAAGAGTAATATGTTGTGGACTTTGATGATTAACCTGGGCAAGAGAGATCATTCAAGGGCATCAAACCAGGTCTAATCAGTGAATTCCAACTGTGGAAAGTTGAATGAGGAAGCAACAATGCACAAGCTTGATGATGTAATGGAAATTAAGTAGTTAGCTCCAAAAAAAGGAAATGAAACACTCAAAGAAGTGGCGATGAAACATGACTTCTATTAGTTTTTATGTTTTGTAAGGTTCTTAGATTATCTAGTTTGTTTTACAAAATGTACACTTGTTAGAATAACTATATCATTTTGTCTATGAACATCATTAGGCTAGGTTGCTAGCATATAGATAGCATATATATTTGCTACAGTTGGACATCTATGAATCATTTTTGGATGTAATTTCTTTGCAGCTTGCAACAGTCTTTTTATTTAATATAAATCTACCAGACACTGTTAAAAAAAAGGGTTCTTCATCTGCTCCTATGTGTGGGTGTTATTTCCATCAAGGCATGTGAACCATTAGAGTGTTGATTCCTTTAGAGTGGAAGGAAGTATTCAAATATTTTGAGCATTATTATTATAGTCATAGGTTCTAAAAAGGACTTTGAATTCAAAGAGGAAAGTATAAGGATCATCTTTAATCATCCCATGGAACTGAAAAACTGCATGCAAAGATCGATGAAGAAACGATTCCTACAGAGGAAGGAAACGAAGATCTAGACAAATTTGAAGAAATGGAATTAAGTTACTTGGGTCTACAAGGGATAGTTGATGCAATGCACTAGAAAGGAAGCTAACTCCATATCGAAAAAGCAAATCCAACTTTTTCACTCAGCTTCTCAAATCCAAGACCAAGCCTTCATCTACACATAAAGGTAAGAACATTATCTCTTCTTATCTAGGAATAAAAAAATTTATCTCTGGGGAGGTACCCAAATACACAAAAGAAGAGAAGAAAATAGGACGTTGAAGAAACAAACAAATACTCCATGAATTTGGTAAATTCTTGGTAAAATCATGTAGGATTACGCTTGTGAAAGAAAATTTCCATGCATCCCCCTCCAATTCTTAATTAAATGCATCTTTTGGAATATAAGGGATCTCAATAGCCCCAATAAACAAAGAATTCTATGGAAATTTCTCCTTAGAAACCAGCCATCGATTCTCATGATTCAAGAAACCAAATGTGCTATAGAAACTTTCCATGGATTAGCACCCAAATGTTGTCCAATTTGCAACCATATATCCATTGATGTCGATGGTGCCTCTAACGTTATGGTGATACTCTGAAACACCAAGGAAATTTGCCTCTCTAATTTCTTTTCAACAAAGAGAAATCTTTCAGCCCAATTTCAACCCATTGGTTTGGTGGAATTAGGCTATATAACCAATGTTTATGGACCCCAACTGACAGGGGAAAAAATCGATTTCCTACATAAACTGCACAATCTCAAATACCTTATAGAAATCCATAATTAGATCTTTAGAGGTGATTTTAACATGATCGCCTCCCTAGTTGAGAAAAGAGGAGGAATTAGACGCTTGGACCGTGACTCATATAATTTCAAAGAGGTGATCAGAGATTTGAACCTTGTTGATTGAGAAACAATAAATGGAGTCCATACTTGGAATAACCACAAGGGAGGTGTTCATCAAATAGCTTCACGACTTGATCAATTTATGCTCTCAAAATCTCTCCTTATTAAAGGACTAGCGATTGAGGCATCCATTCTTGCATGCAGTGGGTTCAATCATTGGTCAATATGCCTCAACTTATCGACCTCAACATCAAAGCTATCCCACAAAACCAACTTTCCAGATTCGAAGCATTTTGGTTGAACCACCCCTCCTTTCAAAATATTTTTTCTAATTAGTGGAAGGAAGCAATGGTCCCTCATGAAACAACCATGTATAGATTTCAGTAATGCCTTAAAAATCTCAAGCTTTGCCTCAAACAATCGAACGAAGAGGAGTTTGGTCACATTTTCAAGGCCAAGCAAGAGCTAGAACAACAAATGGAACTCATTTAGCAGTGCATAATCTTAACTAGGAGAACAAAGGAACTGATAGCAGAGGAAACCAATCTGAATATCTATCTTGTCAGCCACCTTAAACAAAAAGAGCAAATTTGGATGAAAAAATATCAAGTATGTTGGCTCATAGTCGGGGAGTGTAAATCAAAAAAAAATCATCGCTCAATGGTTCAACATCGACATCACATCAAAATTACAAATCTAAAGGATAGTAAAGGTATTAAACACTCTATTAATGAAGAGATTGAGGTGGAACTAACCCAATACTTTAGTACCCTCATGACAGAACTGCAGCCCAACCAATAATCTTAACTGGTAGAACAAAGGAACTGATAGTAGAGGAAACAAGTCTGAATATCCATCTTGCCTGCCACCTTAAACAAAAAGAGCGATGTTGGATGCAAAAGTATCAAGTATGTTGGCTCAAAGTCGAGGAGTGTAACTCAAAAAAATTCCATCGCTCAATGGTTCAACATCGACATCACATCAAAATTACAACTCTAAACGATATTCAATGTATTAAACACTCTATTAATGAAGAGATCGATGTGGAACTAACCCAATACTTTAGAACCTGTTGAAATTACTAGGACAACTGAGAGGGGGGGGGGGTGAATCAGTTTGAATCAGTTGTTACTATGCTTAAACAATCTTAAGTTTATTAAACCATTTTTAACCTTTCACCAAGTGAACATCAATATTATACATCATATGGACAACATAAATAATGAGCATCAGTCACACATAAGATATACACAGAGACATATTTTCATGAGGAAACCCATAAAGGGAGAAAACCTCTTCTTCTTCGAAATGATAGGCA
>JZKD02S1416354.1:0-11171 GCA_000966675.3 Picea glauca
TTTGTAGACTCGTTCGAGGCGGAAGTATGGGATTTGTAAGCTCTTTTTGAGGAAGATTTTGGCCTCTTGAACTGTATAACTTGTAATTCTTTCCTTGCCATTGGAATTCCATGAATTGTTTCTGGAGATTTGTGGCGTAGGTTCCTAGTTGCATCAACCATTATGCTCCTAGCACCACATCCATTCCACAAAGGGGTAGAGTGTAATATCCAGTTTGTCGTTCCAATTTTCGTATATGTATCAAAACTTTATGGAATCGTCTTACTCCTTCGATTGGTTGAGCATCAACAGTTGTAACCATGAGGTCCTTGACAGGGTATACAAAAAGATTTAATTGTTTTGCGAGATGAATGTCATGAAATTGTGGATACTTCTTAAATCTACTAATATAGTGACATCTTTTCCTTTTAGGTTTCCTTTGAGCCTTAGGGTATTCAGTTTCATTTTTTTTGTAATTGGTTCAAACGACATCATGGGTTTCCTACTCGGGCTATTGTGGGTAGTATCCTTCCTCCTCATATGAGGTGGAGTATAACGTACTATAGGTGGTTTTTCTTCCTGACCTAAAACCTCTGACTTATTTTCCTCATGAGTTCGTTTTATGCACGTGATTGAAGCTTAATGACACAGTTGGTGAGTTTTCATCCTCATCAGTGTCCAATAGGTCTTCTTCGGTGGCAATCTGCACTTCCTTCCCATTTATAATTTTGCAGTGATATATGTGTTTGGGTGCACATCTATGGCCATGAGCCCACTTTTCACCGCATCTATGACACTTGTTTTCTTTCCTTTTTTCTTCCTCCTCGGAGATGCTACTAGAGGAGTCAATCATTCTTAGCTTCATACTTGTGTGATTTTTGGGTTTGGCATTTGTGTCCAGGTGCCCATTTGTCTCCACAGAACTTGCAATCGTTGTCTTTTCGTCGAGAATAAGTCTTAACAAATTTCTGTAGTAATAATGTTTTAAGTTTTTTCTTTGTTGCCCTTGCCTTACCTATAACTACTTCCATATCTGTGATATCGTGTAACTTCAATTCATTCCGGATGTGAGGTTTAAGACTAGTTATATATGATTGAACTAGACATTCTTTTGATAACCCAGGTACTCTTGCGGCCAGTGTTTCCCAATCATGAGTAAAATCGTCCATTTTTCCTTTTTGTTGTAATCTCACGAGCTCTGAAAAAAATTCTTCTTCTTTGATATCTTAGAATCTTTAAAAAAAATCATCTTTAAACTTTGTCCAACTTATTGTGTATCTTGTTTTTTTCCATCACATGTACTAGTTATATGTGTCTCCCTCTAGTTGCATGGATACATATCTGATTTTTTTATTATTGCTATAGATACCATAAATTTCAAAATATTCTTCTGCCTTGTTAAACTAGGCCACTCCTTGTTTTTCATTCCCGTTGAATTTTGACAATTCAAGTTTGGCTCTAGGTGGATATGCATAGCTGGAGTATGGAGGGAATTGGTTATGAACTACCATGCCCTAAGGTATATTTATTTGTGGGATTGCTGTGTTAGACGAGTGTATACTTAATTGTGGGTTTAGTGTGTTAGGCGGGCTTGGAGGATTTGAAGGATTTGAATAATTTTGTTGTGGGTCGTTATTGTTTTGAGATTTAGCAAGATTTGCTAGGAGGCCCTTTAATTCTGCATGAATTGTATCGATCTTGGCATTTAATTTTGCTTGTTCCTACTGTAACGTGAGGTGATTTTGAGTGATTTCCTCTTGTAGTTTAACAACCGTCTCACTCATCTTAGCTTGTTCATCTCGTAAGCTATCATGGTTCTGCTTGGTCTGTTCTTCTAATTGGTCTTGCTTTTCTTCATTTTGTCCAACCTTGTAAAGAATTCATTCATTGTCATCTTCCTGGTCATCGGTGGGGTTTTCTGATCACTTTTGTCTAAATTTGGTTACTAGACTTCCTTAGAAAGTCCTCGAATTTCCTTGATATTTCTATGACCGGTCAATTAATTGGCATTAGTTAATCTGTACGGACTACACTTTAATGAAGTATATGGACAGTGTGGACAGTTGTACGAATGCCATGGATGGCTGTATGGGTGGAATTTCTAGTGAATTTGGCAGCTGGTATGGCTGGACGATGTACGGTAGCTGAAATTGGTGGTTGTAAGATGACTGGTATGGCTGGAAGAATTTAATTAATCGTATGTCCTTCAATTAATTAACTGTACAGTTAAATAATTGATTTGTATGGAATTTCCTATGTCATTTAATCCATTGTACAGACAATGGTATGGACATGTGTATGCAACAGAAGAATTCTGTACGAGGCTGCTAGTATAGCGGCAGCGGGGGATGGTATGGTAGTCTTTGTACGGTAATGGTGAGCGCTGTCCAAAACTTTGACAGGTGGCTGGCTGTACTGCCCGATCGATGGCTCTGATACTAGTTGGTACAAATGTACCTTTATTTGCTCAATGACATGAGAGTTAATAAAATGTTGATATATATAAATGTGTAATTGAATGATATTCTACATTGAGGGGCCCCCGGCTTAAATATAGCCCAATGTGCCCTTTTATGAAGAGTTGCGAATTAACATTTATTTATTATTACTTTAGCTTAACTTATTTATTATTATATATATAGCAGTTTTTTTTTTCCAAAGGAAAAAGCGTAACTTTTATTAAGAGAAATAAAAATTACATTCTGAATAATGCATATAGAAAGCATGCATTTAGTCTAAAATAGCTTTCAACTCCAAGAGGAAGAAAGCGCAGCAAAAATGGCCCTCAAAAAGAAACCCTAGTACATATGAACTCTACAAAGAAAATAGCCACCAATCTCAACCAATAAAACGACAGAAAGCAAACCAAAGGAGAACCTGGACGGACCAGGCCAGAGCGGCAGAAAACCCCTCCAAATACGGATCCAGAGGGACAACAAGAGAACTTGCAACCACGAAAGATGAAACCAAAAGCCGCACACCCTAAACGGACCTCAAAGTGCTGACCCCAACAACCAAAAATCAACACTGCACGCCCGTAAATGAAGGACCTCAAAGCTCTGATACAAACCCCTACAAAAAGAAACAGAAACTACAGCATCCACTCCACACCACAGACCAGAGGGGGATGTAGGTATCCCCGACCACCAAGACCACAGAGAAAACCCTAACATTGCATCAAGCCCTGAACGTACCAGCAGGGATGGATTGGTGAGTTCCAACCCCTAAGAAAACTTTCGAAAACCTCCGCGCATACTAAAGGCTGAAGAAAAAATAGTCCAGAATCCCGCAGACGACGGATCAGGCTCCAAACATTATATATATAACAGTTGTTAGGGTTTTTGTTTTGTTTTCTAGGTATAAGTTAAAAAACGACTTCCCAAGTGGGAGAGACATGACTCAAGAAAGACAATTATATTTTTGACAATTGTTTGGCTGCCCCTCCTGAGAACTGGCCACAGTTTATGGTGTTTGTAAACTTCTCTCTATATTAATAATAGATAAATGTAGCTAACTTACAAAAAGAACTTACAATATGTTATGTAAGCTATAACCTGTTGGGAAAGAAATTACTGCATTTACTTGAACCAAAGTTTGAAAAAATGAACTATGGTCATGGAATACTCCCAAATTGTCAAAGAATTGCATATTTCTCCATTTGTTTGGATGCCTGCATATTAATATGGCATACTAGTACTTAATGTCAAAGCCTCGACTGCAAGGAGATACGGCAAAACTTGAAGCCTAAAATTTTGAATTTTATTGAAGGTATTTATGATCATATTAATCCCCAACCTTGATTTTTTCCATTGGTTTATTTATTTACGAGGTTTATAGGTGTAGTCACCTGGTTCGTGTTTGTGTTCGAATTCGGCGAGCTTGACGTTAGAGAAAAATTCGATAGTCAAAATTTTTGGGATAAAATTTGGCATTAAGTTCAACATACTACAAAATTTGAAAAATAAAAAATATATTCAATAGTCCCATAATAAGTTTATAAGTTTATAACACATATGATAGAAATGAGAATAGCATGTCAACATGATTAATCATTAAACATATATTTTAAAAACACATCATCTTCAAAATCTAAAAACATCATAATGAAAGTAATGAAAGTTTGAAACATAACATTAAAGACATGAACATAACTGATGGCTCACTCCTTATACTTTGAAATCTGAAATAAGAGTTAGATATACATGTTATTTTATAGATATAAATATTAAAAATTACACATATTTGGTTGTTTTACACTTTATTGCTTTAATTTAACGATATTTTTTTATATTTGATTATAATAGAAATGAAAACACAAAGATTAATATGATTTTTGTATGTCATGATCATTATAATTTATTAAAAGACATGAATTACATTATTAAATATAAATTAAGTTAAAAGAAAGTAATGTTTATACTTAATTTTGTTAATATTATAATTAATGTTATTAATTTTATTAATATCATAATTAATGTTATTAATTTTATTAATGTTTTATATTATTGTATATATATGTTTATGAATAAAAATATTGAACATAAATAAAAATTAATAACTTTATATATCTAATTGTTATGTTTTATCTTCATGTCTCACTATACATTGATTAATCCCATTTACTTAGCTTTAATCATATTTATTTGTACTCAACATTAACACTAAGATGGAGATGGAGCGCTGAAGCCTGAAGTGACGCTGCGGTCGGGGTATGCTGGAGATGGAGTGCCGTTGGGGTATGCTACTGCTCAGAGCAAGATGCGGGCCGCTCGGCACTGGACAATGGGCTGGTCGGACTCGACAGTGGACACTCGAGGGCGAGGGCAAAGACACAGGTTGGAATCGACAGTGGACACTTGAGGGTGAAGGCAAAGGCACGGGTCGCAGGCGGAACTGGAAGAGAATGGAAGGTGGGCTGCGACAAGGAAAAGGGTTTTAGTTCGCGGGTGAAATTAATCGATTAAATTCGGGATCGGATAAAAATTGCCGAATTTTGAATTTAAAGCTTGAAAATCGGCGAACCTGGTGACCAAGTTTACAGGATATGGATATGGATACAGAAGTGGATAAGGACATGTCAGTTTCTTAGGAACTTTTGGATATGATATGGTTGGATATGGCACATATAAAAATACAGAATAAATTATGACTATATACTCCTATATACATTTGTGTGTGTGTCTGTTGTGGGGGGCAGGGGGGAAATAATTGTTTTAAAGCATGATAGTTATTCTAAAACAGATTCCAGGGAGAAGTAGAGTTGTCAAAAGAATCTTTAGTAACCTGAAAAAATGAATTTTCATCCACATTCCTTTATGCAGTTTTATCATTTATGTGGTTTTGATATTGTCACTTGTAATGCTGTAAAATGACTGACAAAATATTGTCAAGTAGACAAACAACAGAGCTTGCTTAATTTCTTATTGCCGAATAAAATGCTTTTTGGGGCAGCAAGAATGAAATACAATTTAAAGATTTCTTCAAACGTGGTGCTATTTATTGACAGGCATGTACACAACACAAATTCTTGCAGAAAGGGTGCTCTAGTTGATGGGTGGCTGTTTGGCACAGGTCAAGTCTAATGACGTACTGAGTCGTATAGTTGTTGAAATTGCCACAAATGTTAAAGATATACGTGTTTTTTTTTTCTTTCTTTTCAATAATACTGCATGGGAAGTTATTGTAAATGGAAGGGGTCTCGTCCAGATCCCATACAGATCAATGTATCCTATCTGGGTACTATCTCTGAAGGATTTCAGATGGGCCTGAGGAGGACCCGGATATAAAACATATCTGGGAAGATCCAGGGAGGAAGGGAGAAGGATCTGGTAACATAGTTATGAGGTTATTGGAGATCTTTCAATTTTTATTTTATATTCAGGTCTCAGTAATTATGAGCATACTTTCTGTATCTCTTTAATGTTTAAACTGCAGCATTTTCCTGCTTTGGGGTCCACATGCATGCTTTTTAAATGTGCTTTCTGATATGAACTGAAACTTAAAATACCTCTCTAGGTGCTGGAGAAAAAGGTTATTAGATAAGAATTAAGACAAAATGAATCCAATCTCATTTTTATCTCTCTGACAGGATTCAGAAGATATGGCATTAATTCTGTAAACCAATGACTACACTTCTCTTAATGTATCTGTCAGTGGAAAATCACTCTTAATAAACTATACAAGAGAATCTTCTATGAGTTAATATTTTCAAATGTAGTTTTCTCGAGCTTGAACTGCAAAAGCCACATAAGAAACTTTATTCAATATTGCTATTAACAATTTTGCATTATATTTTGTAAGTGACCTGCTAGTAGGTCCACTGTTGAAGTATTTGAAATACTTTTGTGAATCCTACGAATATATACTGTACTATTATTTTCCCTATGATAAAGTATTTTGAAGAGTAAAATTTCAATTTCTTATTAGGATTCTTGTAGTGCATGTTGTCTAGTGGACAACTGAAATATATGCAGACCTTATATAGTGAGTTGTTTTTAAGTTGATGTTGATTTTACCTATCTCAGGACATGAAATTATATCCAGTGATTTACTAAACACAGAAATATATGTTTGCTGATATAAATCTGGAAATTATACTAATAACCTATAGCTGAGATATAAAACAGCAAAATGACAGCGGAAGCATACAGAACCAAGCACATAAAATTCATAAGACACCAGATGTTACCCTGGAAACCCCAGTGTGGGGAAAACCAGCAAAGGAGGACTTCTTATTGAGGCTTCTGAGGCAATTTTACAGCAAATACAATTCAGAAATTCCTTACAGAAAATTTCTGGGCAGGGTTTTCCTCTCCACAGTCTCTGTATGGCTCAGCTATCTCAGCACTCCTTGCTGTAGCTGTACAGCCATTGGTACGGCCTGAAATTGACTGAAAATGCAGCCAGAATTTAGCCCTGTTCTCTGCTGGACAGTACGGCTGAATCTGGCCAGTCCTGGATGAGGACGTAGAGCCCTAACTCGTCCCTCTTGCTGCTGTAAAACTTGGCCTGAGTGGATCCTGGTGCTGGCATCCCAATGTTCCTGATCTCTTCCAGCTGCCTTTCACTCCTAGATTTGCCCTCCTCAGCTTGCTGCTTGCTACAGCACAGTTCGCCCTCCTCAGCTTGCTCCAGCACAGTTCACCCTCCTTCCTTAGCCTCAAGCACCCTCCTTTTGCTCACTTGCTCAACTCACAAAWGAGAATGTWCTGTGTCCTCTCACCCTCAGCCTCCTTTTATCTCCTTAGCAGCCCCCCATTCACYTTGAGATGTGTGCCAAGGCTTGGCYTCAATGGCTGAGATTTRGGGCTGCTGGACCCCACTCTCTACTAGGTGGTGYGCCCCCCTTTTGACAGGGTCCCACACTCCACTAGCAGCCACCTTCAAAGGTGCGCCCTCTCTCCYTGGGCCCCACATTCCACTCAATGATGAATTTTGCTGCAAGCCTAMGTCTAACTTAGGCTGAAATACAAAGGCTGATCTGGGTCAATTTTAKGTGTCCATCAGCATGCCCAGGACACATGGGCCTATGCTGAGACACCTCATGAGCTAAAACTAACAGTTGAGAGTCTAAGTTGTTGCCGATTTTAGTTTTGATTGCATCCCCTACTTGTCACCAAAAGTTTACTGAAATTTTAAGATAATTTGTGACTTATTGTTGCACTTAAATTAAACTAGTGCCAATTCTTATTCCTTGGTATGCTTCCTGCAGACAACTTGAAATTTTCTTTACATGCATAACATAATGGAAAATTGGGAAGCTTGTGATAACCTGTCTTCTGAGCTGTCGCTATTTGCGGGGAAGAACTTTTTGGCAGTTTGACTGTCAAAGTCCCAAGCTTGGTGGTTTATTAATGTTTCTGGTGACTGCCTAATCAAAGTTGGCCTTTTGCAGGTTTTAGTTCCAATTGGTTTTGGCATAGAGGAAATGGAGGTTGTCATTTTAGTTGATGTTCTAAGAAGAGCAGGGTCTGATGTGACAGTGGCATCGGTCGAAACAGACCTTCAGATTGAGGCTTCAAGGAGAGTGAAGCTTGTTGCAGACGTGCTTATCTCCAACTGCACTGAAGAGATGTTTGATCTTGTTGTGCTACCGGTATGATTGTTCATTTTTTTTCACTCCATTTTTAAATAGGGGAGAACTTGCATACTGACTTTAGAGCTAGCTTGTTGATTTTTGTAGCCATCCTACTCTCGATTTGACCCATGTTTTACTTTTGACCTGAGCCTTAAAGCGTCATCTTCTAGAAAAACAAGTTAGTTGAATAATTATCAAGCTGGCTATGGAGCATTTTCTGTAGTGGTTTTCCATTATTCTGGTACTTTGTATGAGATATGCTATTAAGAACTTTAGTTGATTGTTGAGAGCTACCTAGAGAACAAATTATTGAACTAACTTTGTTCCCTGATTTTTAGGGAGGGATGCCAGGTTCTTCGAGACTTAGAGACTGTGAAATTCTACAAAGCATAACTAAAAAACAGGCAGCAGATGGTCGTCTTTATGGTGCTGTATGTGCTGCACCAGCTGTTGTCCTCGAAACATGGGGCTTGTTGAAGGGATTGCGGGTATGATCGTCCAACTTTATTAGTATTGTCTAAAAATGCCTTTTTAAGTTCAGTTGTAAAAGGGAGTCAAACTTATTCATGCGTCTGATCATCCAACTTTATTAGTATTGTCTACAAATGCCTTTTTAAGTTCAGCTGTAAAAGGGAGTCAAACTAATTCATGCTTATTTTGATTTTCGATGATTGCTATGTTTACAATAATGCGCTTATTTGTACATTGTATGTTCTTATTGCTGCCATGTTTGTTGGTTGCTTTTGCTCCCCATGAAATATCCTTTGTAATCTGTAACCTACAAGCAAATCTCAGAAACTTTATCTCTCTCTCTCTCTCTATATATATATATTGCTTCGAATGGGTTGATAGAATTATGACATTTTGACTACATTCTCTTTTTAATGTTTCAAGGCAACTTGTCACCCATCATTCATCAGTCAGTTATCATCATCGCTGACTGTTGGATCAAGGGTTCAGAGAGATGGAATAGTAACCACAAGCCGCGGTCCAGGCACAACAATGGAGTTCGCTCTCTCTTTTGTGGAACAATTGTATGGCAAAGAAAAAGCCGAGGAAGTTGCAAAGCCTATGGTAAGTCACTCGCATTTTGTTATTCTCCTTTCAAGCGGTAATGTTTTCTTTGGTCCATTCTGTGGATTAGGACCTTGGTCCTTCCAAGTTACTTGCAAGGGCAACTTTGATCTTTTCAGGAAAATAAAACTATTTAATTTTCTATTTTGGAGAGTACCATCAAGATACTGTAATCAACAATGTAAAAAAGCTTTCTATATCTATTGTAAACTGATATTATAAAAAGGATTGATGGAACTATTGTGTTGAAAGAAGGATTAATGGAGGTTGGAAAACCTCAATGGTCATTGTGTTGAAAGAAGGATTAATGGAGGTTGGAAAACCTCAATGGTCTTGAAAACAATTGTAGAGAAGAAGATTTTTGGTTCCGAGAAAAAAAGAAAGTCCTTTTTGATACATCCAATGATCTTATATGCTTGTGAAGTTTGGGGTTGTATTGTTTCTAGAAAAACTTAGATGAAAATTGAGAAAATTCACAACATTTAATAATTAATATTCTTAAAATTAAAAGCAATATACCCAATCCTTTACTCGTCTTAGAGTTTGGGCTTCCACCCCTTCAGAGCAAGTCTATGATCAGGTACTTAATGTGCATTAGTACTATCACAACTAAATTTAAAAATAAATTTTAGTGCAATGAAAAAATTAAGAGTAAGAGAAAGTTAATGTATTATAAAGACTCAAGAGATCGTTAACTCCAACTTAGAAGATCAAGATTACCTTTCTACTATGGCTAGTTTAAAGAAGAAAAATAATATTGCTAAAAGAAGAACAAACTCTCATGAGCTTCATAGTGAGATTGGGCGTTGGACTAGACCTATAACACTGTGAGAGGAAAGAATATAACATCCTGGGAGGAAAGAATATGTAATTCTGTTGTGATTGACTCTCTATTATACTAAGCAAAGTGGAGGATGAAAACACTCTCATGGAGTGCCCTTCCTACATAGATTAGGTCTCATTTTCAAACCATTTGTAGCACTACTAATCTTCGTAACTTGGTAACTCATGAAAACCAAAGAGAGCTTGGAAATCTTATTTCTTATATTTTTGATCATAGAAACAATATGCTAAAACAAATTAATTAATTACATGTTTAT
Organism: Picea glauca; assembly: GCA_000966675.3. Lineage (NCBI taxonomy): Eukaryota > Viridiplantae > Streptophyta > Pinopsida > Pinales > Pinaceae > Picea > Picea glauca. The sequence goes on from JZKD02S1416354.1 coordinate 10,231, forward strand.
TTTCTCAAGGTCCAATAGACCAAAGCGAGTCTCATGCAATGGTAATCAACATCGTCATCATCATCATCATATGTGTGTGTGTGCGTGCGCGTGTTCCACAAGTTTCTGGAACACAGGAATGTTGGGAACGTGGATGCGAGTGTCTGGAACGACTAGAAGTTTCACCCAAATTTGCGGGAAATGTCAAGTTGGGAGCGACAATATTATATATTAAAAAAATATAAAAAATATTTTAGATTGCAATGTATCCAAAGAATGATACATTTTAAATTTTATTTAAATCAAATTGGAAGCCTATCCAAGACATCTGTGCTCCTACTATCTCCTGGATTTTTTTTTTAAAAAGGAACTGAAGATATTTTTTATATAAGAGGCTGTGCTGGAGGCAAAACAATAGTCAAAATTTAACAAAAGTTGGCTCAATGCTGAATGAGTCCATTTCTGTTATCCTACTATCAATCAGTATAAACAGATGCCTATACATTTGGGCAGTCCAGCTGCCAAATAATTTAATAAACTGTTCTAAAAGCAAAATGCATTTAAAAAACATTCAAGATTCAGACTCATGGTCATGTCTTTCTTGAAATTCTGCTTGATTTGGCTCGTTGTCTTCAGTTTCCATTGGTTCCGCTCCCCAACCTGCTTGTGCCTCTCCAGAGTTTCCAGCTTGCGAGTTTCCTGTGGTTTGATTATTGGAGCCTGAGTTTGATTGCTGTGGAATTGTTGTTGCTCGAAGTTGGTTGCGTTCTTGCTCAAGGGAGTCCAAACGACGGAGGAGGCTTGCAAATGTCCTCTCTAGTTAAGTGATTCACTGTTTTTCTTCTTCTCTAGCTTTGGATTGATAGTATTTCTGTTAAAGGGAGTCTAGTTTTTGTAAAATCATAGCTATTGTGTGCTCAAGAGCGGAGGTCTGCTGGCTCTCCTTTTCAAAAGATTTAGTT
>JZKD02S1416365.1:0-11171 GCA_000966675.3 Picea glauca
TTTATTTAGAGAGACTATAACCTTACCAAAAGATTAGGATTCTTGCACCACTTTAAGTAGATCCCCCTTTAAAAAGCCATAAAAACCCAGAAAAAAATTCAATAGTCATACCATCCGGGCCTGAACTTTTGGATTTCTAAAAGGTACTGAGGATGGCTCATGGTGTTTTTACTTCAACTATTGCACCCTTACCAAGATATGTCAATAATTAATACCCTCTACCATGTATTTATGATCTTCTATACAAATGGAAGGTACATAAAACTTCTCCAATATTATCCTCAAATTTGACTACCGTCATGTAACTATTAATGATGTTGATATTTAGAAAACAACACTCAAAAATGAGGGTATCTATGTATGTTTAGTCCTCCCCTTTGATATAACTCATTTTCCATCCACCTTCTTGTGTCTAATGAACAAAATTATCAATTAAAACTTCACCAACTTATTTTTCATTATCTATTTGGAGGACATCCTTATTTATAATGAGACATCAAAAGAACATATGGATCGTGTAGCATGCATCTTGAGCACACTATGCCAACACAAATTACAACCAAATTTGGGTAAGTGTACCTTTGATGCAACACATATTCAGTATTTGGGCTTCATCACTAACCATGTTGATATCCCTATAGATCTTGATAAGTTCAAGGCCATCAAGAATTTTCCTTTATTGTGCAACATCATAGAGCCACAATTTTTTATTGGCATCGTGAACTTCTATCAATAAATTATGTTAAGTTTTGCTCAAATTTCTTGGTCGTTGAACACATTATGCACACTAAGGAAACCTTTCACTAGATGCCAACAAATTAATGTTCATTTGAAGAAGTCAAGGAACAACTATTATCTATGTTAGTGTTATCTATGCCAAACATCCATTGCACATTCAATATTAAGACCAATGCATCAAATCATGTGCTTGGTGCAATGCTCACTCGACATGGAAATTATGTGCTTGGTACAATGCTCACCCAACATGGACATCCTATTACATTTCATTTAGAGATATGTAATGACATTATCTATAGGTTTTTCAAGTTTCAAATATGAAAAAGAACTATATGACATTGTTCAAGTATTGGAACAATTATGTCACTACATCCACAAAAATGAGACCATTCAAATCACACACTACTCTAGTTTTCATATACATAAAATAATATGTTGAATGCATGCCATGTGTAGTTGATACAATATCTATAATATTTCCATCTAGTGACCAAGCACGATAAAATAAAGATAATTGAGAAACATAGTGTCTTAGTTGCATGCCAGTTACAACATTACTCATTGTGCTTAACACTTTTTTTCATGGGAAAAAAATCATAATTTTATTCAATTAAGATTAAAATTACATAAGTTAGATGCTTGAATGAGATTATAAAATCCTTTTTAAGGGGGAAAAAAAGAGACATATAGATTTCCTTAACAACTTACACTGTTATTCATGTCTTGTGTATGTCTCTTCTAGTGTAAAAGCAAATTGTTTGTTCCAACTATCTGGCCAAAGGCCTTTGTTCATTTCAAAACATTTATACATCATAAACCTCTCATGAATATAAAAACAAAAAAATTACAATTCCATCAAGTCCACTAAACTGAACTTTATGAACTTCATAGGAATTTGTTGTGAGTAAATTCTATGCACTGGCCATTCAAATCTTCCCGCACAATGCACTCCCCCTGACGTAGATGAATCCCTTCCTTATAAAAGGAATTGACCATTTGATTTATTTCTCTATAAATATGTGAGAATTAGACTTGAGTGAAGCCCTCTAGGACACCCCATATTTTCTCAAAAAGAGGTTGCAGAGTAAAATTCATGAAGGTAAAACTCATTTTTGAACCATTTTATGACAAGTAGTGAATCACCAATGATTTGTAGATACAAGGCTTCCATGAAGTTTGTGATCGATTCTTCTACATATTGGCCACTTCTAGGAGATACACTCTCGGTTTCAGAATTTTGTTCTCCAACCATTCCTTCGTAAGAAGGGTCATGTTGTGGTTCCTGAACTTGAAGATCCAAATATTTCATTCTGTGAGATCTTCGAAGCCCTTGATTGGCCATGGTGAAAGTAAAAAAACAATCCTTAAATCCAACTATGGACTCTAAAAGCACACACCCATAAAAATATCTACAGGTAATCAACCAACCAATCGGTAGAAGGATATTCAGAAGATGGGATATCAATTCGTCAACGAAGATATGAGAAGCTGTTACCCTGACCTCCACGTAACATCCCTTCTCGGTGTAAGAAACCCTCACTTCACGGGGTCACCCTCCAAGGGTACTGAAAGTGTGATGCGACGTCTGTTCGAGGTACTGTGGGAATCCCCCACAATCACCTCTGTATATACCCAGGAAAGGCCACTAAGGTTACCAACTCGCAATCGACCTCTAGGGGGGTACAATCGACAGTCAGGACCGAACATATGGGAAGGATATCAAAGCTAGAAATTCTTGAAGAGAACTGGAGACAAGTGGACCGGTAAGACTCCTAAGGACCCCGAACAAATTTGGGATTCACGAAGCACCAAGACCAAATGAAACCAATAGTTTCTCAAGAAAAAACCCCAATATGTGTTCTTTCTACTATGATTGGTCAAGCTTTGGAGGGGTAATATATGTTTCTCTTCCACATGCGACCTCGTGTTTAGCCCCTGTGTTAGAGGGGGTTCTCAGCTATGCCTATATGAAAATTGGGTTTTATCACTCTTTAGTGTTCTACAATATTGTTTAGCAATCTTGGACAATTTACTCACTTTTTCCTAGTCCAAATATTCTAACCCTATGCTATTGTTGGTGTCCTATAAGCCAAAAATGTCTAGTTTATTTTATTAGTGTGTTGGTTGATTTTAATGGATTTGTTACTCACAAAGGTCCATGGAGATGAAACTAATTATGTGTGAGACTCGACACCAATAGAATGAAAAAAGAATGAAATGCAATTGTTTCTTTTCGATGAATTCTATCTATGAGAAGGAGAATAATTATTTTCTTCTTAATAAGAACTTAATATCATGAAAATTTCCAAAATCATGCCAAACTATCAAACAAATCCTAAATCCTAAAGCAAATATAAGACTAGCTCTTTCAAAACATGTACCAAAACAAAATACCTAAGAATGCGGAAATTCTCTTTGTTTGATTGTATGTGCAATGACATATTTTCAAATGAAAAACTTTTATGCTTCCTATATTTCAATGAGAATGAAAGAAATCAATGTTTGACACAAAGGAACATGAAGTAAAAACAAACCAAACAAAGTGCACTCAAAAGTTTGATGAGAACTGAAAGAAACCAAGTGTGAGGCAACTTGTTCAATCAAGGACTTAAAATGGGAAAAATATGTGAAATCCAATCAATGATCAATTAAAAATCAACATAAAAAGTGATTATACCATTGAGTTATGAAATAAAACATGATCAAGGTTAACCTGAGGAAAAAGAACTCAAAGAAAAGGCTTAACACAATGAGTTTCAATTCCTAAATCAAAATCTTAGATTCCAAAAAGAAAAAAAAGGAACTTAAAAGTTCTCAGAACGAAGAATTCAAATTGGAAGTGACATGTATGAAAGAAAAAGGATTGAATTAGCCTAAAGTAGACATGCACACTTTGGAAATACGTGAAATCTATGAAAGATCAGACTGTCCCAGGAAAGGGAGATTATTCACTGAAGAACTATGGAGATCCAGAGTGTAATAATCAAGTTGGTCAATAGTCACAATTTTCCCTTGATGGGGAAATTGTAAAATGTGAAAGATTGAAGAAGCAACAACAGACATCGCATAGAACCAACTGCAACCAAGCAATAAATTGTAATCTAGAGGCACGTCAACCACTTCAATGTCGACAGAAACAACTTTTCCCTTTAATTCCATAGCAAAAGATTTCAAGAGTCTGTAAGGTTGGAAACAATGTCCATTAAATGCCTTAAGGGTGGTAGGAAATTGGTTAAGTTCAAAAGAACCAATGGCTCTCCAGCAGGTCAAATACACGAAACATGTGGAAGCTACTTCATCCAAAACAGTGTGATGGATGTTCTTCCCACCAACCATAGCTTGAATTTGGAAGGCCAAGTGTTGGGAGAACCTTGATTTAAAATAGCCCAAATATGAGACATCAAGTATATGAGCCATCAAATCAATCCTTGGTGATTCACTACTTATCATATATGAGCCATCAAATCAATCTTTGTTGATTCACTACTTATCATATATGAGCCATCAATCAATCTTGAACTCTTGCAGGAAAATTATGGTTGATAGTGTAGTCCTAGAGAGTTTTCAATCTCGTCGAAGACATCCTCCAACCAAAAAAGTAGAGGCAGGATAAGGAGTCTAATCCAAGTCAATACAACATCAATTCTTTTAGTTTTAATATCAAAAGTTGGATTCTAGTGTTTTAGCATGAGGGGGCTCACCCCACATTTCCACAAGGATTTCAACACATGTTTGTCGTCAACTGTCAATAAAAATATGAGCACCAACCAGCCTCAAGAAAACACCATCAAAGTCATACAATACCCTAAAAGGGGTTCCATGATAGTAGCTAACTAGTCCTTGATCACCTTATTTCCCAATTGGCATCCATGGAAGCAGTTGACCAATGCCATCTCCACCATTTTCACAACTTCATCCAATCTCACCCCTTCACCTAAAATGAAATTCAAAGGGTGTTTTTGTTTCTTACTTCACTTCTTATTTTTTTGAGCCCTTCATAAACTACCATCACCTTCCAGTCTCAAGGATGATTCCTTTCTTACAATTGAGTACAATAAGATTGAAGGTGGGGGGTTTGTATTTACAACATTTTCATCTCCCAAAACTCCATGCATTAGCTCTAGTCCCAACAAAGAACCCACAAGTACTCTCCCACTGAGTGTCAAAGACTCATAAACAAGGATATCAAAGGTGAACCCACAAATTGAATCTATATCATGGTCTAAACCAATGAGTTGATGGCCAAACTATGAAAATTTTGTAACATAAGCTTATGGAAAATTTGTGTAGAATGGAGATACAGTAGAACAAAAAAATCCTAAATTTGAGGTATGATGATGCAACCCCCCTCCCCTCCTGGGGTGCTACGACCTCCTAGTCTAGGATCTTTCTTTCTTCTGAGTCAGATCGACTCTCCGGGCTCCTAATTGAACCAAAAAAAATTATACACAGGCCCCTTTCCTTATGTGTGCATGTTTTGACCGACCAGTGGGCTATCCCTGCGCACTTCCAAAACACCGAGTTTCAGGCACTGGCCCTTTTTCGATTAGCCCCTTCCTCCATATGGCCCTAGGCTATGACCTTGCAGAAATATGCGATTATGGAAGTGGGCAATAATGGTTTTAGACCAACCCACTTTTTTCCCCGCAATCCACCTCCATCTACCACGCATCCCTTTGCTAAAACCGTGGTTCCAATTGCAGCCCACTCAGGGAGAATTAACGTCCAGGAAATTCCTGGCCCCACAATCCTTCTCGTCCGTTGATCTCTTTCTTTCGGTGATAATCCACGATCAACGACTGCTATCTATCCTCCTTCAACGCACGATCCTAGATCTTCGTGATGTGTTGACATGTATCTCCCATTCAAATCAATGGTTGTTGTTGATTCTAACTCTCCGCCCTTCGGAAGTTTCAACTCTCAACCTTTGCATCATTCTCAACATCTATCTTCCAAAGTGAAATATCTACTGACACCTGTCTCCCTGAATCTAAGGTCAGGATCTCCTTCGTGAGTTCGACCTTCAAAAGTTTTAGTTCTCAAACTCTCATTTCTTCCGGAGAGATTTCTTCGAAATGGTAAATCGTTTGCCATGCGTCCTCTTCACTCGACGGTTCTTCTCCCACTTCAGGACTTTGGCCTCCTCAACCAAATCAACGGTCCTTCGACCTCCTTCTTGATCAATGATCAATATCTCCTTTGGGACTTCAACGCTTTCACCCTCTGCTATCCTCTGAAGTGCTCCATACCTGAAATTCCAGATCTGGCACCACACATTCGATTCCAGATCAATGGTTGTCATCCACTCAGGACTTCGGCCTTCGACGATCTCAAATATCAACCACCACAAATATCTGGAGTGAATCCTTCCGGAATGTCAGATCTTCTGACACTTGTCCTCCCTGATCTAACAGTTGTCCAACAGAGTGAATCTTTGTTCTCCATGTATCCCCTCACAGATCAACGATCCACATCCTTTCCTTTTTGATCTATGACCTTGAATGCTTTGGAATTTGACGCTTTGGGATATTTCGAAACACAACTTCTTAGAAATCCCAAAGTACGATCCTCTAAAGTTCACGATCTGGTGACACCTGTCAAACCCAGATCAACGACTCCTGGCTACTTCGGCTGTTCGGGCTTCGACAATCTCAAATTTGCTTCCTTTGCATTCTCCTAGAGTGTTTTCACCCAGATTTCATGATCTTTCGCCACGTGCCCTTCTGGATCCGACGGGCCAAATTCTCTTCGGCGCTTTGGCTATTCAGGCTTCAGGAGTTTCAAACTCATATGCATTCGTTTCTCTTGAAGTGATTTCACCTGAAACACACGATCTTTTGATGCGTGTCTCCCCTTGATCTGATGGCCTCTATCCGCTTAAGGTCTTCAAGATTCAGGAGTTTCAACTCCTGCACACTCGTTTCTCCAAGAGTGCTTTCGCTCAAAAACTCAGATCTTTCACCAACTGTCACCCTGGACGATGGAGGGTTCTTGTTCACTTCAATACTTCGGGACTTTGACAAGTCCACTCTCCTGCGCACACAAGGGTTAAGTCTTGTGCACTTCCCTTCGGATCCAACAATTGTTGGTCCTCTGTGCTCAGATCCAACAGATTGGATTTGTTCCTCTCCTTTGCACTTCCTTCGTTCACTAGATGTAGATCTAATGGTCCAAGCTCCCTTCCACAACCTATCAGAAGGTTGTTGTCGCTCCTCCTCTTGAGATTTTGACTTCTTCTTGGAAGATTTTGTCAATTTTCAAAGGCTTCAACCTTTGAACTTTCTGCTGTGAAACCGAATATCTGGGTCTCACTTGTGCTCTTGAACGCATTGTCTCTTCTGATCTTTAGGACTTAGAATAAGTCTGCTTCCCACACACTCCTTGGGTTATCTCTTCTGATATTTTCAATATACTCAGTCTCCTAAGGGTCTCTGCCCTTTTGTTTCCTTCCAAAGGAAAACTTTGTGCCCTCCTGGCAACCTTCCGGTCAATGCAAACCTTGCAAATATTTTCCACAGGGTGTTCAATAACTCTGTGAGTATCTTCCTTTAATACTCTTCTCCTTGAACTTGACAAGATTTCTCTATGTGCACACTTGCACCTGCTTGATGCCCTCCTAACAGAGCTCTACAAAATTCTCAGTAACTCGGTTTCTCTCTAAACTCAACACAGAGTTCTTCATGTGCACTCCTTGCACTTTTGTCGATGAAGGTTCAATGGTATCTCTCCTGATCTTATCTAAGGTTAACTCACCTCTGTCAATGCACTCCTTGCAGACAAATGTGCACTCCTTGCACTCAAAACTCAAAGGAGAGAAACGATTGAAACTTATACAACACTTCACCAGTTCATACATTCAAAACATGAATGACATATAAAATCATACCAATGAACACACATACATAAACACACCATGTGCAGGAAAAACTGCTTTTCTATTATCTCTGCGTGTCTATTCAGATTTTTTTACAAAAACTAGACTGCAACAAAGTCTCGGTTCTTTCTCTTATTCTAACTCTGAGTTCTTCTCCTAAGACCTCTCTTCTAAGATCTCTCTCTTTCATTTTACAAAAGAGGGCTCTACGAGCTTATCCTCTCCTTCACCTAACCTCATCTATTAAATTGAAGTTTCATAAATGGCCATCTAGTCTGAATTGAACCTAGAGCCATCAACCTGTCAGCCATTAAAGGCAACCTTATATTCTGCTTGTTTAGAGATATGGCTTGGTTTTCACTCAAGCTTACAACATGGACCCGTATAGGATCATATTTTGAATTTAAAAATGGGAGGGTTAATGCCTCTCCCTCTCTGAAATGCTTGATGATGTGCTGGAATGCTAGCGCGTTGCTGAGGTGGAGCGATGCTCCTACATCATATGACGTTCAACCCTAGAGTTACTGTGAATGAGAATTCGTGTGGGACTTATCACAGACATATAAGGAAGTGATTCTAACTAAATCTACAACCAATGCAATGCCATTAAATACCGGATCACATACCCATGAGGTAGATATGCCATTATGCCACTCATAAAATCCATTTTCTAGAGGTTTTTCAGTACTCACATTAATATTTTTTGTTATTTTGGCCGAATTTTGTATAATATATTTAGCGAAGAAAAGGGACACAAAGGACACCATGTATGTAATGACACTTTTGACCTACTAGGGAACTATTTTACACAAGAGTTAGACTATATAGACTAACCTATGAATGGATCTTTTGAATAGTCAATCAATTCTTTGTCCATCTTGTAGAACCCTAGCACATTCTCCAAACCCTAGCTCCATCCACATCTTCCCTCCACCAAGTGGTCAAGCCATGAACCAATAGTCACTAGATATATAAACAATAGAGTGAAATATTTTCAAACTAATATTTAGCATTACAGCATTTATAATTGAGGCTTTGCCAACCATGTAAGCACATTGTGCTTAACACTTAAGGACATAATTGTGATAATTAGGTTACCCATCTAATCTGAATTTTTCAAAGACTTGCAATGATCTTGTGCAAGATCAAAAAGATGTCAACTACTCCCTATTTGATAATATATTATACCAACTTGGACACTTATCCACACCCTTTGGTATATAACACAATCAAGTGATTTGGGAGGCACACTACTCTAATTCAACATGTCACTTTGGTGTTAGCAAGACACTTCTTTATAAACACTTATATTAACTAAACTAGTTGATTGAAACATTGAGGTGCATATCAAATCCTACATTCCATGTAACAGTGCCAAACCTACAAATCATAAACTTGGTAGGTACACACCTTTACTGGTTCCAACAAATCCTTGGGAGTGTATTAACATGGATTTCTTCTCAAGTCTCCTTATGATGAACAACCAAAATTTGATGTTTGTTGTTGTGGATCACTTTTAAAAAAAATCCATCATGGTTGCATGAAACAAGGCTATTGGTGCACCTGAGACTGCCAAATTATTCTTTAGTCATTTGTGGATTATACAATGGTTCCAACAACCATTGTGTCTAATTATGACTTGAGGTTTGTTAACAATTTAACTTTATTGGAAATTTTAGACACATGGTTGCACCAATCAACATCATTTCATTTGGAGATAAATGATTATCCAGAATTTCAAGTTCACACTTGTGGATCTTTTCACAATCTACAATAGTGCATACCCATGCACATTCGATGAGAATATTCCTTGAAAACAACACACCTACATAAGATGTATTCATCATTCTATTAGGCATAGTCCATCGAATTAATCATTTCTCAGGTTCTATCCAAAAATACCCCTAAAAATTACATTTTTTACATTAGTGACTCCTTGGTCCCTCAACAAAAGTAAAATAAATACACAAGGAAAATAAAATTAATACAATATTCAACAAGTACATTAATAAATTAAGCATATCTCATCACACCAATAACTCAAGTACAAGGAGTATCATTATGTGAATTGTGGCCCTCATTAATTTTAGATTGGCAATAAGGTATGGATATAGATTAAGAAGGAATCCTTGAAGGGTCATGTATACACCATTCAATGCACTAAATTATCTACATGCATTAAATTCCAACCCTGCATGATTTTCACATTTTTGGAACATTCCCACAACCAAGAATGCCAAGAGTCATAGGAATATCTATAGCCACCCAAGATCATTATGGAAATCCAAGCCAACTATTTTTCTATTCAATTATTGGTGTATTCACATAAATACTTGTATATACTATTTGTAACCTCTTATATCTTTTACTCACCTAGTGAACTAGATTTTGTCTCACAATTCTCCTTAGAACTTTGGCATTTGAGATTTCTCAATCTCTCAATCCTTGTTGGTTGTTCTATCACGTAATTTCCGTGTTTTGATGATTAATGGAAGAGATTTATTTCATATCTCTATCTCAACTGTAAATGTGTATGCAATATGATATTACATTTTTTTGCATATTTATGATTTTTTTTTTGTTATTATTATTATTATTATCTCAAAACTCTCTCAAGTTTGGAGATGTCCATCTCACTTGACATCATGATTTGTTCAGACATATCAACTTGATTCTTGGATATGTAATATGAAATCTTATTTCAAAACCTAGTCAAACCTAACATATGTTCACATGGAGGACTAGGCCCTCATGTGGTCCATTTGGAAACAAATAATTAATCCTTGATTGACACTTAGGGAAACTTTCAAGATGTTGTCCATAAGAGGTTATATAAATTAGGGTACATTGACACTTTGTCAAGAAAGTCACTATAAATTTAACAAATATCAAGACATTTCATCCAACAATGAATTGATGTCTTCAATAAAATATTGATCAAGCTCAAGGTAAGATACTTTTAAGAGACTCTCCAGGTTAAGTTCATTTATGGGTTGTTGTAACATTTAAGGAAATGGAACGATTCTCTATTACTTCCTTGTAGAATGTCTTTTGTCTTGCTTCCAAAATAGAGGCTAAACTACCTAAAACAATTTGATCATTAAAAAATACCAATTTTCTCTTCTCAACCCCCTAATGCTTCCAAGTTCCATCCCAAGAGCAGTGGATAGAAATTGTGAAAAAACATAGCAAGGAACATGATATTCAAGGGGAAATAAGAAGTAGTGGAAAAGACATAAGTCAACTCAAGCATATTCATACCAATTATACAAATATATAGTACATGTAAGATGTAACCACCTCTTGAACTAGAATTATTCTCACACCAACACCTCAAGAAGAGATAAGGCTATGAGGAGGCAAAATATGATCTAATACACACTTAGGATAAAAACGATATCCTATAATGTGGAATACATAAAGAGGTGATATAAGACTTTATGATTGTACATGGATCCATATGATAACAATCCCCTCCCTCAATCATAATTCCAAATAATTATACCAGCAAGGAAACAAGAACTAGTGCATAAACTAGTATCATTTCCAAGTCTTCAAT
>JZKD02S1416387.1:0-11171 GCA_000966675.3 Picea glauca
TACTAAGTTGACAAGTGGTTAGAAGTGGGTTAACCCTAAAATAAGGAAAGTGGGTTAAGATGGTTAAAAGGTAACCCCTTGAGGAAGCTACATGAAATTATAAATAAGAGGCAAGTCTCTTCCATTTTAGTTACACTTGAGCATTTGAATATCTACAAGTCACTGAGGTAGCCAAAGGATATATAAGTTGAATTTCATAGAGAAGGTGAAGTAAAGAAATAAGAAATTCAAGGGAGGATACATTCTTTTGATGATGCTTTCTAAGGTATGTTATTTACAGGTCATCTCACCATTTTTGCAATAATTTTTTTTTTTTTTTTGTAGACCATGAAATTGGGAGGAAGTTCAGGAAACATATCCAAGTAGTTGTGGTACAAATTTCATCTTGTGGTTCATTGTATTTTTAGAGTTACGCTCTGTGGAAAATAGAGATTGTGGCTATTCCTGAAATGAGTCTAAAACAGGTGTTTCGAGTAAAAATGTCATAAATTGTTCATAACAGATCCAAATCCAATAAGACAAAATGTGTTGGTTATAGTACAATCTGTAGTATTCTTTGTTCAATTTTCAGATCCATACGACAAATATTATGTGTGGGGCACACTCTACAATTTCTCTCTCTAGAATAAGACAGAATTCAACAAGGTATGCCATTTTTTCTATAATTTCTTTTATGATAGGTTCTAAGTAGTGACATGTGGAAGAATTGTATAAAACTAACCGAAGAAAATTGTGTACAATTTTCAGATATTTATTCATTACAGGTACATAGTTATTATTATTTCAAGTTAGGGTTATTGACTAATCCAAAACTAGTCATGTGAAACTAAAGTAAAGTTTGATGAAAATGCTAGTCTCTTGTTGTTAAAGTTAAGGAAGGTGTGCAGGTATGGAATCTCATACACCAGGTCTATTACATAGTTACAAATCAGATTTGGTTGATGAAATTGGTGAGGGATTTTGGTTGAGGTACATGTTGGGTACATGGTTGAGACAAGTAGTTGATGAATTGGAAAATTCATGGGGTGTATAGTTGATGATGTTTGTACATATTGATGAGTTATAGTTGATGATTAATTGATACTTGATTTGTACATTCTTGGTGCATGGTTGTATACACTTTCTTATGGTACATGTTGACTACAATTTGTTTGGTACAAGTTCGTGCATGGTTGATGCAATGGTTTATGGTATAGGTTGATAACAGGTTGAGGCACAAGTTGATGGATTGTTGAGGAATGGTTCGGGTTATTGGTATAGATTTTCTAGTGCAGGTTGATAGGTATTGGTTTACAACAATATATCTCACAGTGATAGTGTGACAGTGGTTCCATCATTCTACTTCTACGTCAGGGTGGTTGGACGGGGCAAGGATAAGTGGTTGGAGCCACCTTCCAGTTGTATCCAGAGAACTTAGGGGGTTGTAGAGTCCTTCTGGTTGTACCCATAGAATTGGGGATTTGGAGCTTCCCTCAGGTTGTAGCGTAAGAAACTAGGGGGTTGGATCCTCCTTCTAGTTGTAGCTAGAAAACAAAAGAAGTTGGTGCTTCCAAGGAATGTAATTATTCAAGACATATAAGAAAAAACATTATGTGGTTTTCTCCCACTTTGGGTTTCCAAATAAAAACACGGGTGTACTTTGTATGTGTATGATTTCTCATTTTTTTATTGTTGATTTACTCTACAATTATTGGATGATAATGCTACACTGATATAACACTTTCATTATATGGTTAAAAAGGATAAAATTTCTCTATTATTGATTCACCCTCCCTCTCAGCAATCCAACAGGCCTTATGCACATCCTTTCTGAAGATGTACATGGGGCTAGGAAGAGAAAACATTAGATATCACTTCCCCCTTGTAATGTTGAATGCAAGTCATTTGAAGGTAGAACCTCGCTAAAACACCATATTACCAATGTTGGAAGATTGGTTGTTGTCATTGATGTCAATCCTAGTCATTGGTTTTGAACCGCAAGATTGATGAAAGTATTTGGACATGAAGGAAAATGCATATGAATATACAACACCCATGTATGTATAGTATACATCATGTTGTTTTAGGTAGTATGTGGAACATCACATGGATCCTCATGGTTGAGGAGAAATGAATTTTTGAGGATGACAAAGTGAATTGAAGAAGGAAGTACATGTAGGCCCTGAAGATAAGTAAAAAAAATAATTACAAAATAAGAAAGTGTCAGGTTGGCCCTAATGTTAAAAGGAAGTGACATAAATGGTATAAATAAATATCATTATACATTCATTTGAAATACAAGCAAATTTCATAGGAAATCATAAGTAAAGAAGGCCAGATTTCAAGGGAGGATGAAGTATTTTGGTGATGTGTTCTAAGGTATGTTATTTTCAGTTCATCTTACCATTTTTGCTATAACATTTTTTATATAATGATTTAGATGGTGAAATTTCTATGGTATTGAGAAGACATGTCAAGGTATCTATGGTAAAATTTTCAGCTCTTGATTCACTATAATTATGGAGATACTCTCTGTGGAAGATAGGGTTTTTGACCAGACCTAAAGCTAGTCAATAAATAGGTGTTCCGGGTAAAACAATCATAACGTATTCATAGAGAATCCAAATGACATGGGACTAATTTAGTTGGAAAGAGTACAAAATATATTTTTGTTTGTGCGAGTTTCAGAATTTGATGTTAAATATTGAGTGATGGGAATTATGTACATGTTCAGTCTCCTGAATAAACCAAATTGAATAAGGTATACCATTCTTTCTATAAATTCCTTTTGGTGAGGATTCAAGGAGTGAAACTGGGAGAAGTTTCAGAAAATACATTGAGTAATATTATCTATAGGATCAGAGCATTCCAAGAATTGAATAATTGTAGAAGTTAATAATTCTCATGAAGCATTATCAGGTTCTATGTGATGGTTGGTTGATGGTGATGATTTAATGTAAAGTTTTATTATCTCTCATATATTGTCGAGTGGAACGAAGGGGCAAGGATGGAGAGTTAAACCCTCTATTGATATTGAAGGATTGTATCTTCCTCTTGGAGTTTTATCCCTCCCTTTACATTTGGAAGTTGTAGCTACCTTTGGAATTCATTACTTCCCTTGAACAATAACTATTGATTATTTATCATATATTGTGCATGGTTTATTGTGGCGTATTGGTGTAACTCTTTTACTATTGTTCATTTCTCATTGTATATAATTGAATTGTTTAATTATAAGTTGAAAATGATTTTAAATTGTACTTGATACTGATTCACCCCCTCTCAGTATCAACAATTGGTATCAGAGAAGGTTACCTTCAATATAGTTTAACCACTGGAAGGAAGATCCTAAGTAGAAATGGAAGTCAACATTCCAAATGGGATTCCACCATTTGATGGAAGAAATTTTGAATACTAGATTAATAGAATGGAAACTTACTTGAAATCTCTTAGGGGAGATGTTTGGTTCTCAGTTTCTTCAGGATACAATCCTTTAAAGAAACCAAAGACTATAGCTTAGAAGGAAGCAAAAAGAAATAACAAATTGGCAATAGATACCATCCTAGATGGATTGACAGATTCAGTGAAATCCAAGGTGGGATCATGTGCATCAGCAAAAGATATTTGGGGCAAGCTACAAGACCTTTATGTAAGGGAAGAAGTAGAAGAAGAAAAATAAGTTGAAGAAAATTTCAACATCTCAGATTTCAATGAAGAAAATAGAGGTCAGTTCTTTTTCTTTAATTGTGAAGGAGTAGGACACATTGAATTTGAATTTCCTCATCCAAGGATTGAAAGATATGACAATGAATAAGAAGAAAATTATGAAATAGAAATGATTCAACAAGAAGATGAGAATCTTAAAAAATTGAAGTATGTTGAGATTGAAAATAGCAAGCTCAAAGACACGTGTAGAGAACTAAGAAGTGAATTGGGTAGTTATCCTTTCCAAGTAATCTCATTTATTCTCCTTTCAACACCCATTTACAACATCCACGGTGGCTCAAATATTCATGGATCGGGTCTTCAAGCTTCATGGCATGCCACACTCTATTGTTTCTGATCACGGCCCAACTTTCACAAGAAATTTTTGGCAAGAATTGTTCAAGATACAAGGCACATAATTGCATCTCATTACAGGTTATCATCCCTTGACTGATGACCAAACGGAAGTTTTCAACAAGTGTTTGGAAACATATTTGAGGTGTTTTCCCTCGGAAAATAAAAATGATTGGGATCAATGGTTACCCCCAGCTGAATGGTGGTACAACACTTCATACCATATAGCTACATGCATGGCTCCTTTTGAAGTGGTATATGGACATAAGCCACCTTTAGTTCTCTCATACTTACCGGGTGCCTCGAAGGTCCAGGCAGTTGACCTAACACTTTTCAGCTCGAGAGGCCATTCTCTATACCCTCAAAGAGAATTTGTTCATGGCACAGAATCACATGAAGCAACAAGTAGATCAAGTTCGCTCTGAACATCAATTTGCAGAAGGGGATCAGGTGTTTCTTCGACTGCAACCTTACAAGCAAACTTCCCTCAAGGTCGAGCATTGTCAGAAGCTAGCGCCCAAATTTTATGGTCCTTCTACCATGCTCAAGCATGTGGGACAAGTCACCTATTAGTTATCTTTGCCTAGCCATTCGAAGCCAGATCTTGTTTTTCATGTTTCATGCTTAAAGAAGGTGATTGGAGCTAAGTGCCAAATTCAAACAAACCTTCCAGAGTTAGCTGAAGAAGGATCCATTTGGCTACAACTAGAAGCAGTTTTGGACCAACTTGAGCATCCCCTACGTTAGAGAACCATCAAGGAAGTGCTAGTCCAGTGGAAAGATACAACTCCAACAGATGCCACTTTGGAACCAACTACCATTCTACAACAATTTCCTCATCTGAAGCCTTGAGGACAAGGTTGTTTTTAAGGGGGAAGACATGTTAGGGTCCTAACCTTCACATAGGCAGAACAATATATTTAGATGTAATAAAGGTCAATATTAATAAGGCCTTTCAATAAAATAGAATAAGGAAGATGTAAGAAGACCTAATAGAAGCTTTTGCTTCTAGAAGGATCTTCCTCTAGATGCTTCTTTTTAGCATAAATAGGAGTCGAGGGTATGAAAACCCTATCTTTGATATTATTGTAATAGAGATTTTCTTAATTGGAGGTTGCCCCCTCGAAGAGGCTCGTGAACATTTCTTTCAGATTCAAAGTGTTATTTCTGTTGTTATTCTTATATCATTTCAGTGTTATTGCTGTTATTTTTCCATTACTAGCATTCTATTTCTGTTCTGCATACGTTTTATATCTGGTATATTACACATGTTAATGGTTTTCTTAGGGTTTATTATAAACATGTCTTTTTATATTCTTAAGAGTCTTCGAAACATGGATATATTTTATCAGTGGAAAAACCCTAATTCGCAGTCCAATTTCTTTCATCATGGCTTGATTCAAGTATTAGTCATTTCTCATTTGTCAAATGTTGGACATAACTGGTAAAATTTCATGGTTAGGAATGGTTTTTTTCCACTCACATCTAAACCGGTAGGATATTCACCCCTAGGTTTAGAAGATCCCACAGACCCTTTCCCATCAACTCACTCTCTAGGAAACCTTCATGTCGAATTGCAAGAAGACCCTGTGTTATTTACCGAAACCCCTATTAATTTTCATCAATCGACCAAAGACACATACCAGAGGCATGAATTCATCCCTAAAATGTTTTTAGAGGAGGTTTTGGATAAATTGAAGGTTAAACTCTCTGTTATTCCTAATCCTGGGCAAGATTTGGCTGATATAAGTGAAATTAAAACCAAGAAGCAAGGAAAACATAAAACATAGAGGGTTCATGATATTGATTTCAAGAACAAAAGGAACGGTTGATTCCTTTCCAGAATGGTCATGAATCGACATCACAACCACGAGAAGCTTATCCCCACCATTTATATTGAAGACCCGATCTTTGTTGATGATACCAATGCTGATTTGACTAAGGTAATTCACCCCAATACAACTTCGTGTCAAATTTTCCTCCTTTTTAAAGGAAGAAGAAGATTTCTTAGGTATTTAGTATGACCTCCAAAAGATTATGGAACAGGGTAAACCTCTTACTTCAGACCGATCTCATCCATTTTCAAATATACAACAAGTGTACTGTGATTTTTTTTTTGAATGGATCCAAAGATACTATCGAGACATCCCTTACCTACATGCTCAGCTGAATCAAGTAATGACTTGTATACTTATTTCTGGAAAAGAAAAATGATGATCTTAGAGCTAGCATCTGATGAAATTCTCTCATGGAGAACAAGCATTTCAAGATATTAGGAGTTGTGATTATAAAAAACTCCACCAGTTTCAATGCTATTTTAAATTCAGATTTGTCTCATGTTTCCCTTTCAAATTTCTAACCGATAAATACTTTTCTTGTAATTCACGTGTGGATTTTTCTTGAATAATATCTGAATTTGTATTTATTTTGTTTCTATTTATACCAGTTACAGAATCTAAGATTCTGTAGCTTGTGTTTTAAATTTATTTATTTAATTTTTTTCTAATTTAGATTTTTTTTTCATTTGTCTCAGGTGAACAATAGGTCAATGTGTAAAGATTTAAAAGAACGAGTCAAAAGTTGGGAATACAATGGCTTGTAATTTCCTTTTTTGAAAAACAATGGTTTTAGTGATGGAAATTTTTTTGATTAATGGTTTCAACATACTTATCTTTATGGTTATTTTGTTTTAGTAAATGCTTTTTAAAGTAGATCTATCTCTATCTTATATGATATGAGGAATGGACTAGGAACTTGTTTTAAATAACATTACTTTCCCAAGAAGAGGGGAAATTCCTGTTGGACCTTATGATGGACTTATTATTCTCAAACTATATGGGATACAATCTACTCTTTGTCTTTCATCCTTTCGTAGACTGTGCAATGTTATTATTGTTTCTCCTATAATTTCTCGACATGAAACTTTATTTGTATTGAAGTAGCTTTAGACTATTCTGCATGTAACTTTTCATGTTATGTTTTTATTTATGTGGTTCATTATATTTCGTTTCTTTTAATATCTATGACTGATTGTCTATCCATGCATCTTGGGTTTACATATAAAATTTTGGGTAGTTGGTAATACCATTTGCTGAGTGTTGGATTTTATTTCTCATTCAACTATTGGACATTTTAAAGTCACATGAGATAAAATTTATTTGTCTTTCTATTATCATAGATCTATTCCGAAATATAAAAAAATTCCTTGAGTTGTTTCCAAAAGTATGTCTCTTTATTTTGTCATCGATTTATACCTGAAACAGGTTAAGTGGATCTTATACAAATAGAAAAAGATGAATCTAGATTAGTATTGTTGATCAATGTCAGGTTAATTAGTTTATATTTGATTTGATTTATCAATTTGCGAATGAATAATGATTACATAATTTAAACATAAAATTATTTGTCCATTATCATTATACCATTTATAATCTTATTCACTCATTTTTTATTATTTCATCATTCATTGTACAAAAACAATTTACTCTATTTGTTTTTGTCCTATTTTGATCCATTAGTTGAAAACAATCATTTTCACAAGGATTTATTTAAACCTTGTAATTGTATATATCTATCATATATAATACTAATATTAGTTAAGTAATTGTATTAGTGTGTTGATTGATAGGATTGTACATTTCGTTAGTTTTATGTAATTGTTTTTCATAATCCTAGTTGGCTAACAGAAACATAAAACCCGTCAGGGTAGATCATTCCAAATGGATTGAGTTAAATTGACAACCCCAGTCTGGATATTCCCTTCTTGTTGATGGTGTGTCATAAACATCCATAAAAAATGGTGCTAAAAGGAGGGCCTGAAATTCATTGATAGCACGAGGAGGTCATAGGACTCCCCCAAACAATCGTTCTACTATCGTGACGTGTAGCCTCTCAGACCCTAACATTATAATCAACACATATACTACGTCAGAATCTGCACTTGGCATTCCTGTCGATCTAGTGACACCAGTTTTTCAAGTGATTGATGTACAAGAAATTGTCCGCCAATCGATTTTGAGAACTCAAAGATCTTTGTCTCGAATCAGACAGCCTGGTAGACAGGTAAATCAACCCTTTGATTTCTCCAATATGTAAGAAAAATGTCTTGAAACTGGTCTTCCTGATAAAAAATTAGGTGGTAATATCATCAATCCTTCTAAAGCACTGATCCTAGGTGTTGGGGGTTCTGGTCTCCCACCATCCCCACCTAGTTCTTCTCCACCCTCTTCAAGAAAATAATCCTCGAATGAAGGAAGTTATTCATCTGAACAATCTCAACAATCAACTCCACCAACTCCAATGGCTAACCAAAATAATCCTACCAAACCTTGGATCGATGATTATGATGTGGAACTACTTGGACCCAAAAACCTTTTACCCAAACATTCAGAAAAGTGGCTACCCAAATTTGACCGAGATTCAAAGCAATCAGTTGAGGGTCATATCAAAAAATTCATGTTAGTTGTTAGGCTCCAAAGCGTCAAACATGATGATTTCGTGTGTAGGTTATGCCCTTACACTTTTGACGGAAATTCCCCAGCCTGTTATTTTGCGCAACAACCCCAAACCATCGTCTCTTGGGATAAGTTTGAAACCTTCTTTCTAGAAAAATTTGGAGATGATAAATCTTTGAACGTACTGGTAATGGAGATTTCTAGTATGAAAATGAATCCTAAATAAAAATTTAAGGATTTCAACCATATATTCCTCATGCTAAAAAATAAAATCCATGTAGATTCAATGCCTGCAGAAAACTTGATTGTTGCGTACTATACTAAATCCCTACATAACAATATAGATATATAGGTTAAAAGGTCCAAAAAGAATACATTACTAGAAGCCTTTGAGGAGGCGGTCCTTATCAAGAAGGACATTCTGATTTTAAAAGATAATTTAAATGTTGAGGTTGAAACAACCTCCTCTTCTAAAAAGAAAAGAGAAATTCTCACTAGACCTCCTTAAAGTAAAAGTCAACAAGAGACTCTAAACTTGGAAAGTTTGCAGAAAGATTTCCAAAAATTATCCAATCAGGTCATAGACTTAGTTGATCAAGGTGAGGAAAACCCTGAAAAAGGAAAACAATATGTTTATAAAGAGGGTTAAAAAAATCAAAGTATTGAGACAGAAAGTTGGTAGACAAGGCCTACAAGAGGAAGAAAGCCAAAAGGCCTAGAACACAAGGAAGAAATCCTCTTCCTAGAAGAACAATCCACACAAATTATGTTGGAAGACAGATAGAGTTGCATGCCCCTAAAGGAACATAAGCTCAAACACAAATTCCAGCAACAGAGGAAGCAATTGCTCAAAACAAAGAAGTGATTCCTTTTGAAACACATGAAATGGAAACTCAAACAAAAATTCCACCAACAGAAGAAACAACTTCCCAACTTGAGGAAGCGATTCCTACAGATTTTACTCTTCTTGTGGAGACAATTGATTCAAAGACCCAAACAGATTCCCCAACAACAAAAGAGATAGTTTTTTATATTGAGGAAGCATTTCAGTCTCCTGAGAAGAGTGCTTCCATTAACATATTAGAGGTAGAGATGGTGCAGACCCAACAAACCTGACTCATTTCAGGAGTGAGATGGTAACCATGGCAGTGCATAAAAAAGTTATCGAACAACTTAAATCCATGTCAGCAACAGAAAACAAGAATTTTTCTGAGCTCACTAGAGCTCAAGGAAAGGTAAATTAAGTATAGGGCCAATTAGATAAAGCTTTGGAGAAAATCAAAGAAATTTGCTCTATCTATTCTGATATAGTAGATTGTAGAGATCCTACTACTAATTACACATTACTTGTATTGGAGGGTTATTTGTTTCTAAGGATAAAATATATTAGAGAAGGAAAACCAATTCACTTCACCATTGTTTCTGAGTTTGTTTCATGCTTTAGAGAACAAGAAGAAAAATTTCAATACTTTCTGTGTGAGATGCACCTCCACAACTTCATCTTGGGAGAAAATGGAAAAGATAACCCTAATCCTTTTATTGGGGACATACATTTCCAATAATTCTTATCTTTCACCAAGAACCAAACCAGCTCGGATAAAGCACACAAGACCTTCATGAAAAGGGACACTGGGCTAGACCTTTAGATCATAGGGGAACCTCATAAATCCTTCACAACCATTATGCAACACATAACATTCATGAAGAGGGAAGGGTTTGTAGACTCTTTGTCTCTTATGCATCGAGAAGTTTTATGTTCAGGTCTACCATATTTTAGGGGGATTAAAGAATAAGATATTGTTGCTTCCTAACTAAGAGGGGATTCCTCCCCAAATGCAGTCAAGAATAAGGAACCTTTTGGTTTCAAAATATTTCATGCAGCCACCGTCAAGTTGGAAGGATATGCCAAAATGATACTGGATGAAGGAACTGCTTGGATTGGGTGCACATATAGTCCTCCTATTATCTGGTATCCTCTAGAAGGTTACCAGAGTGATTATCAAATTAATAGGAAGAAGGAAGAAGTTGCTTTTGTAGAGGTCATAAGTAAGAATGGGTTCAGGAGACCTGGTGAACAAAAGTCCCCTCCTTTCATCATCACTACTTTACATGTAAGATCTTTGTTTTCATGAGGACATGCAAGAAGGTAAGTTGGGGGGTATGTTGAGTTGAGAAAAAGGTACAAATATTCTCCTTATTCCCATGGTTTATGATATAATATTGATTGAATTTTCTATTAATTAGAAATAATTAGGATAGAAAATTATTAAAATGTCTTTTAGAAATATTATTTAGTGAGATTAGATAAATTCTAAAATTTGGTTGGAATTGTTTGATTTTATTGCAGGAATAGACGAATATCGTTAAACTCAAAGATTTTGAATATGCATAGACTATTGGAATGTGAAGAGATCAGGTGCAAAACAGATTTGAGAAAGATTGATTCTCTATCTTGTAAACTTTATAAATAGTAAAAGAAATACAGAGGATTTCTCAGTCTTCAGGATGGATTAAATAACATATATCATTGTAATATATAGAGGGTAATGAATCATAGAAAGACATCTAAGAAATTTATCCAATCATTCATAACTCAGTATTTCTCTGTACAAGCAGTCTTTTGTAAATTTTGTACCAGTTATGGAATTAATAAAGGCTTTGGGAGTTTTCACCATTTTT
>JZKD02S1416409.1:0-11170 GCA_000966675.3 Picea glauca
GGTTCCTCTTTAAACCAGGACCAACAGTGCGTCGATGTTGCAAGAGCAGTTATAGGTCCAGGACAAGAGCCAGATCCAGACCTTCCAGATCGAAATACAGAAGCACAACAGGGAAGGAGGTGGGTCCCTTTCTTTTCTAGCAAGAGGCAGTCTCAAAGCAACAAGAGTCTAAAGCAAGAGGTAGTGCAAAAGATCTTTTCATTTCTGCAGGGAGTTGGAGCATTCTGGAGGCTAACATGATAGTTCTCACAAAACAGATATGGAGATGAAAGCTTGGATATGGAGATGGAATCCCGGAACATATTTGGAGGTGGCAAGGCGGTGAGGCGATGGCCTAGACTGCACAAACCTTGGTTGCAAAAATGTTCTGCCAAAACCTCGACTGCACCATTGTTCAAAGCACTGTCAATGTGTGACAGCGGTGTCAGAGTGTGCCAAAATGGCCACTCAGCAATATGTTATTTTTAATTCATTTTTTAAGTTTAATAATTCACAAAAACAAATTTCACATACCACGGTAATAAAGTCACATCAGATGGCTCTAAACCAATTAGAAATTATAATTTCTAAAATTTAATAGATATAAAAATAAATTTATTTTAAAAATAAATCGTATTAAAATCAAATATGAAGATACATTAATATATCATGCTTTTTTGAATGAAAAAATCACCAACTAATATACAAAATCAACCAAGTAATAGGCTATCAACGATCGTTGACCGCCAAGTTAATGCTAAAATCCCTTGCCGGAGGTAGGGACTAATAAGGCATTGAGTTAAAAGGGACATGTGGATTATTGTTTGATAAAAATCTCTATTTATTTTTCTAAGAAAATTTCAATCCGAGTAAAAATATATTACTTTTTATCTTTCTATGTGTATATATTTATAACAAAAGCAAAATATTACCATGAAAAAGAGGCATAAAGGACATAAACTTACAGTCTAAGGACAAATTGAACAAATTGTAGAAATATTTTTACAAGAGTCTTAAGTTTCATCTTTGTTGATAACAATGACACTCAAATTGAACAAACTGTAGAAATATTTTTACAAGAGTCTCAAGTTTCATCTTTGTTGATAACAATGACACTCTTAAGATAGCTAATAACAAAGTAGAATATCAATTAAATACTATGCTAAAAAATTGGTAGTGATTGTCGATACTATCAAAATTCTCGTGGATCCGTGCTTACTAATTCTTGATCATTAAATATTGTTGTAACAATATTTAGTGTTAACCATGTAAATGTAGTAAGAAACTATAAAGATGCAGTTTAACAATAAAATATTAGCGGCAGTTTACTAGAACTAGCCATGTTCATTCTCAACACACCCTACTAAAAAATTCAACTCTTTGGGGCTGATAAAAGGCTCAGGAAAATCGGAAATGCAAAAATACCCAAATTTCTAATGTTTACTGAAGATTATTGAAAATTCTCCTTTGGACTTCTCATGGTCTTTGGTGTTTTGAATTTGGGTAATGTTTGTGATACATGGGTGTGCCTAGGCATAAATGTCCTTTGTATGGGAAAAATGAAATTACTAAACACTCTATTTGGTATTATAATGTTAGGTAGCTAAAGAGGTAGTAGTGGGGGGGCAGATGGTCCATAGTGATAATAGTGGATGCCATTCAATGTAAGGTGGACTAAGTCCACTATATTATTAAATAAGACCCACTATGGGAGTTAGATATAATAAATGTAAGAGGACTTCTTAGAAGATTCTACTCCTAGAAGATTCCTCCTCTAGAATGTTCTTAGGTGATGGTAGCACTATATAAAGAGGTTCAAGCAATGTAATGGGATATGAGGAGAGTATTGTATTTGGAGCGGTAGCTCAATAGGAGGATGCCCCTTCGAAAAGGCAAGTGAACAGGAGAGGATCCCTTCCATAATAGGATCCATTGTACGGTGTTGTCCTACCTCAAGGGTTTGGTAATAATAAAGTGTGGTTTCTTCTATATTCCTTTGTGGATCTATTGTGTATTCAGTATTTATGGTGATTATATTTCTAGATATATTCAAGTCCTTAACAATTGGTATCAGAGCACTTTCCTTGGCAAACATTGTGGACAAATATTTTTTATTTTTGTAGATTTTTTTTTTCGGAGAAGAAAAAAAAAAGGGCCGCGACATTACAGAATTTTATTTCTGTGCAAAATTTTCAAAAACAGGTTGTACACCTGGGTTTATCTCAGAAAAATACCCAATTTGAAAAAAAAAATCGTCTGAAACGGAGTTCGAGAAGTCAAGATATTGAAGTTTTAAAATCTGCAATTTTTCAGGGTTTTTTTCGCGGATGACGGCACGATTTTTTTTATTTCTGTAGTAGTTGGAGGCCGAATTTGCCCAAACAAATTACAAATCTGAGTTCCTCTCACAATTTCACCCAATTTCAAAAAATAAATCAACTGAAACGGAGTTTCGGGAAGTGAAGTTATGAGCATTTTAAATTCATTGTACGGTGTTGCCCTACCTCAAGGGTTTGGTAATAATAAAGTGTGGTTTATTCTATATTGTTTTGTGGATCTATTGTGTATTTGGTATTTGTGGTGATTATATTTCTAGATCTATTCAGGTTATTAACATATAACTTTGCCAACACAATGTGGTAATGGACCCTGGTAGTGTCGTTATTTTTCTTGTTTAGTTAGAGTCAGTCTTAGTAGAGTCATGGCCTCTGTGTCAAAGCATGCGAAGTCAGGTACTGAACAATAAAGGGGTCGAAATCAGCAAGTGGTCGGTTGGCCCTTGGATTCGGGAAGAGATGTCAGAGTCAAACCATGTGTAAATGGTACGAGTTTGTTCCCAAAAAGTCGGGTCCTATCAGAAAGGAAATTTTACGTGTTGAGGGTCGAGGCAAGTTGCTAAATAGAAGTCGCATCGACAAGTGAAATGACCATCATCAACTCATTATGAGGGCTGAAAGAATGAAAAATCACGACGCTCATATCACATATGCCCTGCAGCCCTTATTAGTTGTACTTTACACGCCCCGAAATCTACTCGTCGCGTGGATGTGCTACGGAAAATCTTCAGTTCGTTTCGAAACATCCAGTCACCATGAATTCAATGTTCCCTAGCACGATTCCACCTCTCACCCCCTCGGTTATAAATTCTGGATGTTCTGCATGCATTTTATTCACCAATCAAACTTATGCATTGTTTGTAGTCTTCTCGCAAGCCCAGGYTGMTCAATATTACTGCCTTGGGCCCATGCCAAATCTACCACTCGCAGGACAAATATGAATTGTGCCATGGCAACCTCCCAAAACATAAGGAAGGGCGYGTGAAGTAGCAGAAGCGTTGGGMCCAAGCCCCAGAACTTGACGTTGATCAACGAAGATCCAGAGGTCAGAGCATCCTTCGAACAATTCAGGTGCATGGCCTTTTGCGGGAAAATTCAAGGATTCAATATGAGACTAACYGAGCAATTYGCACTCAGTTTCGATGGATTCCACGCGGTGATCTCGTGTGTCACTTTTCAGGTAACTGAGGAAACTTGGTCAACCGCAACAAAGATCCCTATACGTGGTGAAAGGTGGTTTAAGGSCATGCCCTTGGACGCACGRTGCTATGAAGACTTCATCAAGCGAGATTGTTTAGGTGGGAAAGTCGAGACAGGCGTTTCGAGTAGATATTTGCAAGAACCTTTTCAGAAACTACTTGGACTAATCAGGAAATATTTCATCTATGAAGGGAGGTTCGACAAGATACATTCACATCACATTAGATTGTTGATGCACTTCACAGGAAGGGAACCATTAAATCTACCCATTTTCTTACACCAGAAGCTCCGAGAGATGGAAAACAACGCACAGGTTGAAGTGGATCAATCGAAAAGGAGACTCTCCCATGTCTCGTTGATTAAATTGCTGGTAGTTGAGAAATTAAGACGGTTGGGGAGCAACTAGGATTTGTTCTTGCTCACAGCGAGCATCCCCAAGGATTCAAAAGGAGATTTCCCTCTATCCGCGGAAAGGGTAATATCACACCACGCGGAGGCTGGAGTGGAAGAGGTTGCGCAAGAAGGAAAAACGTCAGAAGCCCTATCATCCCAACAACAAATACCCAGAGAAGGGGCAAGCCAAAGAAGAACAAGGAAGCTGGGGAAACCCGAGTCCCGAGCGAACCGCACACAAGGTCGCCTGCCGAAGAATTACTTATGCGCGTTATTCGGCTAGAATTGGTCGAAGGTACAATTTGAGAAAGCTGGAGTAGAACGAGGAGGGCAGATGTCGAAGGCACAGATGTTCGAGAGCTGTCTCAGCAGCTGAAGAAAGCACAACTCATTATTGCCAAGCTTTACCAGGAAAACAGGGAACTAAAATGACAGTTAGCAACAAAGACCCTTGAGGTGTCAGCATCACAGGGTCACAAGAGAAACTTGATGTGGCTCAAGAGACAGCTTAGAGATGCACAAGATACAATCGTATAGTTGTGCGAAACACAAAGGAGGTCGGAAGAAAGAAATGTGAAGTACTTCAGAGAATGTGAAGCAGCTAAGGAGAAAGCCCGCACAATTCTTGCTAGGGCACAGAAGAAACATGATTAACTGAGTTCATTCTTGTATTCTCAAACGTGGCGTAGATATTGATAGTTTTGAAGAAGGCATCGCCCTTAGACGATTTTGTCATTTTGGTAACGACAACGATAATCAACAATAACTCGCCACGTACGCACCCCAACAAATGAGCGCGCGACAGAAATCAAGGCCGTTACAGT
The DNA here is from genome assembly GCA_000966675.3 of Picea glauca. NCBI lineage: Eukaryota > Viridiplantae > Streptophyta > Pinopsida > Pinales > Pinaceae > Picea > Picea glauca. The sequence continues at coordinate 4,733 of JZKD02S1416409.1, forward strand.
GGATGGCAGGAGTCTGACAAAGCACTTGATCATTCGGATATCCTATTGAAGGAAGACATTGACACATCACTCTGCCCATGATGAGACCTTGCTGATAACTGAATCCTCGTGGCAAAGACAAGCAGTCATGATGCGACCGAATACAGTTGGTTTCTATTTTTGGAAAGGTGTCATGCGAAAAGTCGTTTAACATAGAACAATCAGTTTCCTAAATTATAGGGATAGTAGCTATAGAGTAGGGTAGCCCAAGCGACTCCCTCGCCTATATATTTGATCTTTTCAATGTAAGCTAGGTTGGTTGGAAAACTAATGTAGACAGTGACTATTGAATGTAGTTTGAGCTCGATCGAAATTTAATGCAAAAGTCCTAAATCTTTGATGAAAAGATTCTAATTGTAGCAGTTGGATGTATTGTTTCATTTCTTGCGTACGTACTTCCTATATTCTTTATTCATATCTATTTATGTCTGAATAGGAACGTAAATTCAAACATGGGATTCACGCCATTTAGACAAACCGTCTTTCCTCTAAGTTAACTATGAATTCATCTTCAACGGTGCTCTGAGTTGCTTCACGTGTTTTTCTCCTCGCCACACACAACAATTTTAAATTGAAAATTGTTGCTTACTTAGCCTTTATCCTCTCAAGTTCAGTTACCGAGTCATTTGTTTCTATCGTTTTTCTTAAATCGACTCCATAGCCCGAGGTCTTACTCTTTTTCGCCAATAGAACCATAACTTATTATTCAAAGGTGTTAAATCTAGTCAACAGCTTAAAACCATATCCTGTACCGAGACAAAGTCTCCCGAGAGAGCCCTCTCCAGGTTCGAAAGGCTAGTTTCGGATCTCAAAGTTGGTTTGTAGGTTGGCTCTGTCATCCATTTCTCAGTCGAATGAAGTTTATAGAGCGCTAACATTCTGTTATCGTTGACAAGGACAAAATTGAATAAATTTTCACTGGGAGAATGACTAACGTTATAGTTTGACCCCCGAGGGTAATGGAGGGACAAACATCTATATTGGCTTAAACCTTTACCCTGACGACTCCAGTCAAAAAGACCAGTAACACAAAGTAGCGTGATTCGGGAACCCTAGCTCCGAAGACGATCTATACCAGAGCAAATCCTGACCCAAACCCTGTAGAGCATGTGTACGACCCTGAGAAACTTCTGCGCAGGAGTAGGGAGAAAGCACCAGACCCATTCTATTACCTAGATAAAAGCCTATCCTTACCCAAAAATGACGCATAAAGCATCGACGACCTTGATTTTGACGCCCTGTTTGAGCAAACCATGTTTAGGTCTAAGTTGGAGACCAGTTTGGACGATATAGTCTTCGACCATAAGAGGTTTCAAGCTCTGATACCTAAGAACATTCCCCAAATCCCTAACCCTCCTAGAGCCATGGCCGCCAGATTCGCCCCCCTCGTTCTGTCAGCCCAATTGCATGATTTGCCCAAGAATTACAGCCAGAGGATCAAGCTTTAGGATGTTGAAGGGAACGTTTCAACCCAAAAGCATTTGGATTGGTTCAATGATTTCGCCAACCTAGAGGAGGTGAACTATGCAGACGTGAAGATGAGATTGTTCATGCAGAGTCTGTTGGGGGAGGTGAGGAAGTGTGTTAAGTACCCGAATAGATCCACAAATATAATCACCACAAATATTGAATATACAATAGATCCACAGAGCAAGATAGAAGAAACCACACTTTATTATTACCAAACCCTTGAGGTAGGGAAACACCCTACAATGGATCNATGTTCGAGAGCTGTCTCAGCAGCTGAAGAAAGCACAACTCATTATTGCCAAGCTTTACCAGGAAAACAGGGAACTAAAATGACAGTTAGCAACAAAGACCCTTGAGGTGTCAGCATCACAGGGTCACAAGAGAAACTTGATGTGGCTCAAGAGACAGCTTAGAGATGCACAAGATACAATCGTATAGTTGTGCGAAACACAAAGGAGGTCGGAAGAAAGAAATGTGAAGTACTTCAGAGAATGTGAAGCAGCTAAGGAGAAAGCCCGCACAATTCTTGCTAGGGCACAGAAGAAACATGATTAACTGAGTTCATTCTTGTATTCTCAAACGTGGCGTAGATATTGATAGTTTTGAAGAAGGCATCGCCCTTAGACGATTTTGTCATTTTGGTAACGACTACGATAATCAACAATAACTCGCCACGTACGCACCCCAACAAATGAGCGCGCGACAGAAATCAAGGCCGTTACAGTGGATGGCAGGAGTCTGACAAAGCACTTGATCATTCAGATATCCTATCGAAGGAAGACATTGACACATCACTCTGCCCATGATGAGACCTTGTTGATAACTGAATCCCCGTGGCAAAGACAAGCAGTCATGATGCGACCGAATACGGTTGGTTTCTATTTTTGGAAAGGTGTCATGCGAAAAGTCATTTAACATAGAACAGTCAGTTTCCTAAATTATAGGGATAGTAGCTATAGAGTAGGGTAGCCCAAGCGACTCCCTCGCCTATATATTTGATCTTTTCAATGTAAGCTAGGTTGGTTGGAAAACTAATATAGACAGTGACTATTGAATGTAGTTTGAGCTCGATCGAAATTTAATGCAAAAGTCCTAAATCTTTGATGAAAAGATTCTAATTGTAGCAGTTGGATGTATTGTTTCATTTCTTGCGTACGTACTTCCTATATTCTTTATTCATATCTATTTATGTCTGAATAGGAACGTAAATTCAAACATGGGATTCACGCCATTTAGACAAACCGTCTTTCCTCTAAGTTAACTATGAATTCATCTTCAACGGTGCTCTGAGTTGCTTCACGTGTTTTTCTCCTCGCCACACACAACAATTTTAAATTGAAAATTGTTGCTTACTTAGCCTTTATCCTCTCAAGTTCAGTTACCGAGTCATTTGTTTCTATCGTTTTTCTTAAATCGACTCCATAGCCCGAGGTCTTACTCTTTTTCGCCAATAGAACCATAACTTATTATTCAAAGGTGTTAAATCTAGTCAACAGCTTAAAACCATATCCTGTACCGAGACAAAGTCTCCCGAGAGAGCCCTCTCCAGGTTCGAAAGGCTAGTTTCGGATCTCAAAGTTGGTTTGTAGGTTGGCTCTGTCATCCATTTCTCAGTCGAATGAAGTTTATAGAGCGCTAACATTCTGTTATCGTTGACAAGGACAAAATTGAATAAATTTTCACTGGGAGAATGACTAACGTTATAGTTTGACCCCCGAGGGTAATGGAGGGACAAACATCTATATTGGCTTAAACCTTTACCCTGACGACTCCAGTCAAAAAGACCAGTAACACAAAGTAGCGTGATTCGGGAACCCTAGCTCCGAAGACGATCTATACCAGAGCAAATCCTGACCCAAACCCTGTAGAGCATGTGTACGACCCTGAGAAACTTCTGCGCAGGAGTAGGGAGAAAGCACCAGACCCATTCTATTACCTAGATAAAAGCCTATCCTTACCCAAAAATGACGCATAAAGCATCGACGACCTTGATTTTGACGCCCTGTTTGAGCAAACCATGTTTAGGTCTAAGTTGGAGACCAGTTTGGACGATATAGTCTTCGACCATAAGAGGTTTCAAGCTCTGATACCTAAGAACATTCCCCAAATCCCTAACCCTCCTAGAGCCATGGCCGCCAGATTCGCCCCCCTCGTTCTGTCAGCCCAATTGCATGATTTGCCCAAGAATTACAGCCAGAGGATCAAGCTTTAGGATGTTGAAGGGAACGTTTCAACCCAAAAGCATTTGGATTGGTTCAATGATTTCGCCAACCTAGAGGAGGTGAACTATGCAGACGTGAAGATGAGATTGTTCATGCAGAGTCTGTTGGGGGAGGTGAGGAAGTGTGTTAAGTACCCGAATAGATCCACAAATATAATCACCACAAATATTGAATATACAATAGATCCACAGAGCAAGATAGAAGAAACCACACTTTATTATTACCAAACCCTTGAGGTAGGGAAACACCCTACAATGGATCMTATTATGGAAGGGATCCTCTCATGTTCACTTCCCTCTTCAAGGGGGCATCCTCTTATTGAGATATTGCTCCAAATACAATACTTCTCTTCATGTCACATTACATTGCTTGAACCCATTTATATAGTTCTACCATCACTTAAGAACATTATAGAGGAGAAATCTTCTAGAAGTAGAACCTTCTAAGAAGATCTCTTACATTTATTATATCTAACTACCCATATTATATCTAACTACTATAATGGGCCTTATTTAATAATATAGTGGACCTAGTCCACCTTACATTGAATGACCCCCACTATTATCATTATGGGCCCTCTGGCCCCCCCCACTACCTCTCTAGTTATCTTACATTTGTAAATTCTAACCTTGTACAATGTCTATTGTAAACAGATATTCAAAAAAGAATAGAAAAGATACAATGACAAATGCAAACATTACACGGAGATTTTTCCCCTGGAAACCCAAACAGGGAAAACCAACATATATTATATTCATACATTGTGTTACATTGTTTACAATACAATATACATATAGGATCTAGCGGCATCCAAAACCCTAACCCAATGACATGGATTAGTCCAAAACCCTAATTCCTTAACTGGAAATAGAAAACCATTGGCAAAAAACCACCTAAATATCATATGGTCTTGGAAATATGTCGTCCCGGTGCGAAAAAAAAATTCGGGGGCGCTGCCCCCCCCCCCCCCTGCGCGCCCAACGTAGACGCTCAGATACTACTACTCGTGCAAAGAATATAACACATACCCAACAACATTCCATCCCTCTTATGAAAGCATTGTCCTCGACGCTTGATGTACAACCATATACCAGGGTCCCATGGATAAGTGTGGACCATAGTGTTGAAGTAGACTAGAGAACCAGGGTCCCATTGAGAAATGTAAGCCACCATGCTAAAGTAGTCCAACTGCCATTGTAAACCAAGGTCCCATGTCCAATTGCTCATGTGAACCCCACATGAAAGATATTAGCACCCAATAACCAACTGAAAATGATGCTCCCAATACTGACACATATCATGTGGATCCAAATAAGAATATCCACCCACATAGTGGGAGATGATCAAAGATGAATATGGAAGAAGTAATACCATTGTAAAATATGTAGGTTGGACGTTGGTAACTAGCTTCTAATGTGAGACATTGATGTTCTCTACAGAGGGTGGAGTAGAGTCATCAAATAAAATTTGGAAGTGGTTGTCATCCCATAAATGACAACTATCCATATACCAATCATCGCAATTGGCCTCAAAATTATACCAAGCATATATTTCTTGATTATATTCATCCCTGAGGTCCTCCATAAGAAATCTCTCTTGCATGTTATCCAACGAATCTTGAATACTATGAAAACTATCATTGAGACCATCTACAAAGCCATCCAATCCGTCATTCAATGTGTCAAACAATTAGGCTTTGAATGTTTCAGTAATATGTAGAATATCTTTGAGGGTTTGAGAAGAAATAGCCATATGACCACCCTATGAACTCTTCGGTCACTTAGCCATCATGAAAAAAGACAAAAAATAGACCAATAAGTTACGACAGAAAATCGCGGTTTTTTCTGGAAAAACCTAAAAAACTGTTGAATTTAAAATGCTCATAACTTCACTTCCCAGACTCCGTTTTGACTGATTTTTTTTTTTGAAATTGGGTGAAATTGTGAGAGAAATTCAGATCTATAATTTAGTTGGGAATATTTGGCCTCCAACTACTACAAAAATAAAATAAAAAATCACACCACCGTTCGCGGAAAAAACCCTGAAAAATTGCAGATTTTAAAACTTCAATATCTTGACTTCCCAGACTCCATTTCAGACGATTTTTTTTTCAACTTGAGTGTTTTTCTGAGGGGAACTCATATATACAACCTGTTTTTGCAAATTTTGCATATAAATATACCAAAAGTTTCTGGAATGTCGCGGCCCTCTTTTTTCTTCTCCAAAAAAAAAAATGCAAAAATAAAAAACATTTGCCTACAATGTCTACCAAGGAAGGTGCTTTGATACCAATTGTTATGTACCTAAATAGATCTACAAATATAATCACCACAAATACTGAATACACAATAGATCCACAGAGAAATATAGAGGAAACCACACTTTATTATTACCAAACCCTTGAGGTAGGGAAACACCATACAATGGATCCTATTATGGAAGAGATCCTCTCCTGTTCACTTGCTTCTTCGAGGGGGCATCCTCCTATTGAGCTACCACTCCAAATGCAATACTTCTCTTCATGTCCCATTACATTGCTTGAACCCCTTTATATAGTGCTACCATCACTTAAGAATATTCTAGAGGAGGAATCTTCTAGAGGAGGAATCTTCTAGAAGTAGAACCTTCTAAGAAGTCCTCTTACATTTATTATATCTAACTACCATAGTGGGCCTTATTTAATAATATAGTGGACCTAGTCCACCTT
>JZKD02S1416420.1:63118-90186 GCA_000966675.3 Picea glauca
CTTATGCGACGACCAATCTAAATCTAAGGTCATCGCTTATGTGACGAACATTTACCATTATAGTTCAGTCAAACTGTAGGCGTCGAGATTGCGACAAACACGGGGTATATTTAGAAAAAAAAAACTTTTTCTCTTGCATGTTGCGACGAAAGAGTTCTTTCGTTGCAAATTTTTCAATATGTAGTAGTGAATGGATTTAATCCATGAGATATTGCAGTACTTCATAGTACATCCAGTCAACAAAAATTAATAACAAACATGTGCATCAAATGACAACACCATATAACAACAACATTATGAGTTACCCACTGCAATGGTAGATGTATGATCTTGGACCCTAACAAAAAACATTTAGCAAGTAAATGGCTAGAAAATCCAAGATTTGTTATGTTTGTGATGATTGCATGATGGTAGACAATGAATGTTAGTTAAGCCATCTAGAAAATATCAAAATCCTTTGGCCCTGTCAAGCAAGGTGCAATTGAGCATCCTCTGAAACATTTCTCAGGCTGTTTTGGCGCTCAAAATAAGAGGAAGAAACAAAAACTTCCTCATCTTCACTGTCACAAGACAAATTCTCATTTTCGCTTTATTTGGATATTAGTTCCCTGGACTTCTTAGAGTAGGCAACAGTGAGTCCAAATTTATGAATTTTGTGCCAAATTACACCCATCCATTCTGTAAAAGTTCATGCACATAGTTTTTGACGACCATGGCCAAATGTTTTGAATGCTCGTACAACTCTTGGCACCAAGCCTACGATAAAGTTTCAGTGAAAGGAAAAACAAATGGAAATTACAAAAGAAAACATATACAGGGACCACCACCCTTTCTTATTTCGTTAAACCCACAAAGATAAACTTGAAAGACCTCGGACCCATTTTACTTCAAAGGCACTCACATTCTTGAAATATGTATTCTCTTTGGATGTGCGGATGACAATAAATTAGGCGGATGACAATAAATTAGGATTTATGATGGTATGGAGAAATGTTTGAAAACTTAAAATATTTAACTAAACCCTAATAAAATAGAAAGAAATTGGCAATGTAAATATACACAACTAAAACCAGTTGGCATCATCATTTATTTATTTAATATAAATGTATTACAAAATACAGAAGCTAAGCATTCGTGGGTAACCAAGATGCTCAAGAAACAACCATAGTCACTGCGTAAATAGTTATAAGCATCATTTCATAATAGACTAACTACAATAACCACCTATACTTTTACTAGAGAGCTAACAAATTCAGCTTCTTGTAGCTGCCCTTGCCGATATAACCTTCACTTTGGTCTTAGTAGTATCAGGTGAGCTCATTCAATACTTGTTCAGTAGGAAAGGAGTGAAGCGCATGGTCATTATTAAGTCAATTTTGATGAGGTCTTGATCACTGAAACCTCATGATTTGAACAACTTTCCATTTGTGGCTTTGATTGCAAAGAACCAAGCAAGTTGGGGTTGGACCGGACACTGGTACTCCCCACTAGCAGTTATTCCAAAAAAAGTCGTATCATCCAGCCTACCCGATCTTCTCTTGCATTGTGGATGTCAAGATGCCAATGAAATGGAAATTTGGAATCATCTCATAGATGAAGCTTCAGCCATGGCCAATCCATAGGTGGGTGGGAAAATCGAAGGCACAAAAGAAAACCCATAGGGAGGGACCTGCTCACCATCTTTAGCCTCATCCTACCACCTTCTAGTTATTTAGATATTGTAGTTGTTTATGCGACAGTTCCCATGGAAGTGTAGGCCCTTGTGATGGGGGGCTGGGGGAACGAAGGGGATGCGATTAGATAAGGAATATCCAAGGCCATAGCAATAACTAGGTGACCCGGTGCAAGGAGGAAATCCATCTTTGTCTAGTTATGAGTCGCTCAGTACATGTATCCTATGTCTCCATTCAATTATTACCCGAAGTGCAACATGTTAGATATGTGGCGGCTAACAAATTTGGGTATGATTGGCATGTATTTGAAGTAATCGAGGTTAATTTGTGTGTAATTAAAGTGGCTTTTCATGTAATTTGTAATTAATTAACTAGACATGGTTGTGCATGTATTATTCATGTTACTTATTTCTGTTAGGTAGCTAGAGAGGTAGTGGGGGGGCCCAGAGGACCCATAATGATAATAGTGGAGGCCATTCAATGTATGGTGGACTAGGTCTACTATATTATTAAATAAGGCCCACTATGGTAGCTATATATAATAAATGAGTAGGTAGATATAATAAATGTAAGAGGACTTCTTAGAAGGTTCTACTTCTAGAAGATTCCTCCTCTATAATTTTCTTAGGCAATGGTAGCACTATATAAAGGTGTTCAAGCAAGGGGACATGAAGACATTATTTTATTTGGAGTTTAAACTCATTAGGAGGATTCCCCCTTGAAGAGGCAAGTGAACAGGAGAGGATCCCTTCAATAATAGGATCCATTGTATGGTGTTTCCCTACCTCAAGGGTTTGATAGTAATAAAAAAGATTTTGCATATTGTTCTTCTATATCTATTGTGGTGATTTTGTATTCAGTTCTTTGGTTCTTAAGAATTGGTATCAGAGCACTTTCCTTGCCCAAAGAAGGGAAGAAATTGTTTCTCTTTTTGCATAAATATTCTAGGGAAGAAAAAGAGGGAGGTGCACTTTAGGTTTAGATCTGAAGATTTATGAGATGAATTTGGAAAAACAAAATCGGTATTTGAATTCCTCTCAGAAAAATACCCAATTTCAAAAAAGAAATCATCCGAAACAGAGTCCGGGAAGTGAATTTATGATCATTTTAAATTCAATAGTTTTTCAGGGTTTTTTCCCGAAAAAGCCGCGATTTTTTGTCGTAACTTATTGTTCTATTTTTTGGGGCTTTTCATGACGGCAACAGGACTACAGAGTTCATAAATTTTCATAGGGTTCTCATATGGCTATTTCTTCTCAAAACCTCAAAGAAATTATACAGATTACGGAAGCGTTCAAAGCCCAATTGTTTGACACATTGAATGACAGATTGGATGACTTTATAGATGGCCTCACAGACGGCCTCAATGATAGTTTTCGTAGTATTCAAGATTCATTGGATAGAATGTAGGAGATATTTCTTATGGAGGACCTCAGGGATGGATATAATCAAGAAATATATGCTTGGTATATATTTTGAGGCAGATTGTGGAGCATCAATGTGACAAATTGTAACACCTTGTTTCCCCCAAATTGTAATTAATCATGAAATAGGAATTACCATGCTAATGCATGAGGACAATGTAAATGTATTATTGTTTGAGTTTCCAATAACTGACTGTGGGGGTGAAGCCTTGAAAGTACTAGCCATGATATCACTAGAGGAAGAACTTGAAAACTATAAGAGAGGGTTCATTATGACAAATAACCCCAAATTTCACTTGATGAGGATGAMAACCTCTTTCGGATCCCAACGAGAGAAATCAGTTAATRAAGAAAGGACCAATGGTTGAATTACCAACCACCCCCATGAATGGGAGCATGGCCTAGCTGCAGAGTGTCAGCCCGAAGTACCATAGAGACCTACAAACTTGATCTTCCTTCTGRCAGAAGGAACGTGATAGGTCGGGAACCTTCCAAGAGAAGGAAGGTGGGATACATACACAGGGATAATGAGAAGGAGAAAGGGGGGGGGGGAGACGAGCACACAAGATGGAAAAAGAAKATATGTATATCTCTCCAGGGAGAATAAACAGAAGGCTGGGAGCTTGATGCCGAGGGAGCATCTGAGAAACCTCATCGAGGCCACAATCAARAAAGAAAGCTCCTAGTTGCAGGAAACAAAACCTGAACAAAAATTGAAAATAGAGAGAGAACCCTTGAGAAGAGAGAGAGTTCCCTGGTGATATCATGGCTTGGCATGGGGGTGGCCACAGTGATAATATTGAATGCTTCTGAGCCTATGGTTGGGTGGAAGGATGAACACCCACAGTCAGTTGGTCGGTTGTAACCTGTAATAGATAAGTGATTTCTGACCCTATGTAATTTATCTGTAACTGTATATGAACTGGCTATACTGTGTATGTTGCAGGAATCATGCATGACTTCTTAATGGTTATACTGTATTCCTTTTTTCACTATTTGGTTGTATAATTGGGCCAGCAAGAAATCATATGGTTAGGATATGTTTTATACTCGTAAATACTTATGTCCTATGGAGGCATAAGCTAGAGTCACGAACTATGTGTTTGTCGACCCCAGACACAGTTTCATGTATGCATGCCAACCCTCCTAATTTTTTTGAGTCCCTTGGAGGACGAATCCTGTTAAGCTCAGGTGAGATAGTGCATATATGCATGGGTTCTCTATGAGGAAAGACGAACGCCGAACTCTTAAGTCCTCCATAGCTGACAAAGCTCAGGAGTGATAAAACTTACAGAGCATTCCTTAAACCAAGGTTGATTGTAGAGGAAAGGGACCAAGGTTTGAAACCTTTGGAGACCGAAATTATTCAAGGACTGGAAGCAACAAAGGCTCCAGAGGTAAAACAGTCTATACTGGAGGAACACAGAGATGAATATGGACAACTGTCAGATCTACCGAAGTAGCATTAACCCTAATGCTTCGTGCCCAATGGAGGATTTTGGCACTTCGGGAGTCGGGGGTTCGAAGGGAAGGAACTTACAACGTGTGAGTCACGAAATGCCGAACTCCTTGAAGAGGAAATCAAGCAGTCCATCGGAGGGACACGTGGCTGCCAGTCGATGTTTTGGCACTCAGGAAACCCAAGGGCAAGACCCCTTGTCTTTGAAACTCATGAAAGACCATTGTGTGAAACCCCGAATCAGTATAGAGTGAATAGGTTTCGAAGTTTCGGGACCCGGGAGGTTGAAGGACCAAGAATTGTTGGTAACGAAATCGTGAAATTGTGAATTACGAAACCCTGAAAGGATGTGGGTCATTGATCTAGTTGGATCGTATTCGTTGGTTCAAGAGGGTCATGGACCGTTGACCTCTCAGCAGATATACTTTGGTATTTTGACTACCGGGGTTATAACAAGTAAGAGAGTCGAAAGTCTTGACCCATGAACTCCCGAACAAATCCAAACCATTGGATTAGGGGAGGCTTACAGCCGTTGATTTCACTTTTGAAGGGAAACTTCAGAGATTTCAGGTTTTGGGGATTTGAAGGGGAGAGGAAGAGACCATGCATTGTGATTCCCCAAATCGCAAAAATCCGGTAAGTGCTTTGTCAATTTAAGCACGTGGTTGTGGAACAGGGTCACATGGACAAGACCCAAGCGGGGACCTTGTGACTCGCTAGCCCTTCCAGGGTTCGACATTTCGGTATTTCAAGTGTCGGCATTCCAAAATGTAAGGAATACCTACAATGGGAATTGTGAAGTTGCAAAATGTGAAAGGCCTCTCTTGGCTTGGCCTGTGGTCATCACCAACGATCACATGGAGGTGTTTAAGGGGAGAGCTAACCTGTGCTAGGCCCTTGTAGGTCTTCGGGGATTCTGTCTCTCAATAAAAAGGTGAAAAATCTATTATGCTGCAGTGGGTATGTGAAAAATTGGTATCAGAGCATGGTTACAACACTTGGCCGGCTTGGGCTCATGTATGATCCGTGCAAGGGGATATTGTTATCTGTGTTTTCTCTTTAAAAAGAAGGACCATAGAAGGAGACTGTAATTGGGAATTTCTGTAACCCCTCTGTTAAAATGGTAACTACTCTTATAGGAGTAGGGATGCACTAATCATTATTACTGATAAGATCTGAGTGCGAATAACAGAGGTGGAATAAATTGTGCTATGAAGCTGCACGAGCCAGACAAGGGACATGAACTGAGTTGTTCTATTACAAGTGTGACCATGGATACCTACTAAAGTAGGTAGAGTCTCTTGCAATGGATATGGTTGGTTAGGTAAGGATTAAGACCCAAATGAAGAACTCCTTCATGATTTGGGAAATCTGGTAAGGACTGGTAGGATCCTTAGAAAGTTATAATTACTGCATTGTTAAAATACTAAACCTTGAGCATATAACTCCTCACGATTGAGAGGACTGATGAATATATGTAGGGTTAGATGACCTATTTGTGTTAAAGTTTGAAAAATTCAGAGTTTGAGCACGAAATACACCAGGAGGAGTAGTGGTTTTAAGTCTTGAGAGGAAGACACTTAGAAAAAAGTTTATAAGTTTCAAAGAGTTGAAGCGTTCAAAGGTGAAGCATAGAAAACTGAACTTCAAAGGAAGAACAAGCATGGAGGATTGAGCGGGAGAAATCCTTTAGAAAATAATTTTGAAGATTGGAAGGGATTGAGAGTCAAGATCCATTTAGAAAGAACCGAAATGTTTCGATTTGTTCGATCTCGAAGAAGTAGCGCACTGGTTAGTTGCGAGGAGATACCGAAATTTTGCAAAACCAAAGGGCTTGGAAGGAGCAATGAGAAATTTGTGAAAAGATTATATTCGTTGATCAAGGAGTGATCTGGAGCATTGATCATCCAGAGAGAATTTCAGTATTTTAGGGATTGAAGGATTCGAGGCTCTTCATAATAGAAGTCTTGAAGTCGTGAAACGCGAAATCGCAACATAATCACAACTGTTGGTTGGAGAGCTGTGGGTGACCATTGATCTAATCCGAAAATTTCAACATTTTGGGTATCGAGAGTCTGAACGGATAGTGGAATTATCGGAGGGAGGAATACCAAAATTCCATGAACCGTTAGATCTAGTTTATCAGTGGAGAAGATAACGTTGATAACCTGTCATCACTCACAAGCTCAGGAGGAATAATATCCGTTAGATTAGAATCAACAAGAGTCATTGATCTAAAGCTTCAAGGTTTTGTCTATTAGGAAAATAGAAGCGTAAACTTTCCAAAGTCACGCCAGGTAAATCATCGATTCAATCAAGGCCATTGCTTAGTGGATGACATGAACCATGGATCCACTGTGATCGAATCTTCGGGAGTCAGAGGTTTAGAATTCAACGGGAAGAGTTTTGAGGACTCACATGTCGTGAAATCCCAACATCCAACCTAATTCGTTGGATCGAGGTAGGCAGAGGATCGTTGATCTGATGCATACACATTTCGGGGATTCAAAATCGGGAGTTAATGGGTGAAGACTCTGCTAGAATCCAAAAAGGTGGAAAGCCGGGACTTGATCAGGACTATTGATTTTCAGAGAGATCTGGACCATGGGATCCAAATTGACGAGCCCACATGGATCAAAATTTTGGGAAACGGTGGAGTGTTGTCCACGGATTCATCGAAATACAGAATCTCGACGCGTGTCTGGGAGTTGACCCCAGGTTCTGAGTGAAGGGTCATGTGGATGAAAGAGTCGAGAAAACCTTAGCCTCGATCTTTCAGGTTTTCAGATTTCGTGGATGGAGGAACCAGTGTTCCTTGCAACATGAATCCCAAAATCGTGAAATGTGAAGCGCCTTTTAGTTCGGTTCGTGGTCACCATCGGTGATCGCATGAGGAGAAGGCATGAGATAGTATGATGAATATGCATGAGTTGAGTGCATTTCGAAGCTTCTTAACAGGAAGCCTGATACTAATACCGGTAAGGTATGATTGATACTAAACATGCAAAATAATGCACACTAATGTAAGAGTATAGTCATAAGCACGATATGGTTTTTCCTGATGAGTGAAACGTGAGGCAAGAATTGCACTTGCCAAGATTGAATGAATACCATGGATGCATGGTTGACTCCGTTCTGAAGAGTCATGAAGGTTCTGTCTTGAATGATAGCTTAAGTGGAATGTACTCCATCTCCCCCAAAAAATCCAGTACAAATAAATGAAAGAGTAAATAAGTAAGGATGCTCTGTTGTCATGATAAGAGGCAAATGTCTATGCCTTTGAAGCTCACATGAGAAGGATTGTGAACAATCCTGAGTTGATTGATTTTAAAAATAGAAATGTATGTAGGCTATGAAATATACCTATGATAGCTACATGCAGGCTTAGGATTATGAAAGTGGTTAAGTACATCATAGATGTAAGTTAACAAAGATACATGTTTATATTCCTTAAGGGGAATATTTGGTAGACCACTAAAGCTAACTCAAGGTTGAGGCCATCACGAATGGTGATGGATCTGCAAAAAGGAAGTTGCATGACGAAGGAGTTCTTGGTGGAGGAACTGTGTAAGGATTTTGTCAGAAGAACAGAGTCACAACCCTGATAATTTTGAAGGTTAGACAATGGGCTGCAAGGCCTGTCCATATATAAGAATCTTGGATTACATTTTGAAAGAATCATGTAAGTAATAGAAGACTAATAACCGAATATTGACCATTTTGATAACCGAATGGAAGTGTGTAGGATGCACATGTTCATGATTTGTTATGAGCAAAGAGTTGCTACTAAATCATGTTGAAGTATCCTAAGAGTTAAGATGAGCCTAACCTAGGGCTGCTCAGAAAAAGAGCAGTTGTGGAAACCAGTATAGTTGGTAAGAGGCCAGTAAACCCCTAAGTATGATTAAATGAATAAATGGGTACATTTAACTAATAAGTCTTGGTTGAAGCTATGATTAAGAAAAGGCAGTGAGACCTTAGAGATAACTCGACTGGGCTAGAAATCCCTAGGCAATGTAGAAATAATTTGAAGAAGGGGAGAGCCCTCAATTCTTTCCTTGCTGTGCATTACGTTTCTATGGGATGAGAAAGCTAGTACATTGATGAATGAAAATGCTTTGAAACCATAGTGATGATGGTTGTAATGCTGTGAAAATGATTGAGAATTGTTGTGTTACACTCATGAAAACATTAAGGATAATGTGATGAAGTGCATACAGATATGCTAGACATGCCTGAAAAATATTTTATTAATTTAAATGCTATAATATTGCATTTTAATTTACATGATGACTAATGTGCCTATGGTGTATGTCATGTGTAGAAAGAAATAATATTGGAACTGTTGAGAAAGACAGTTGCCAATAATGAACAACCTCAAGCAGAGGGTGACCATGGAAAGGCTGCGGTTGAAAGATATTGACAGGACTGTGAAAATCTTGCTAAAGCATTGTTGATGAGGTAGAGATCAGAAATAGAGGCCTAGCAGCTAAGAACTGGTATAAAGATATTTGTGCCTATGTGGCACAAGGTATGAAGGGATTTGGTAAGAACCCCTTCTAAAATATTTTATTGTCTTGAGTGTTATGCATAAACTTGAAAGGTAGTTGTATGCCTTGGATACCCAAGTAAGGTATGACTCAGGACGAAGAACCTGAGTAATGGAGGTATGAACCTCTGGTAGTAAACAATGTTTGTAACCCTTGGAAAAATTCATGAATTGATATGTCATGAATGCATTGACAATCAAGGAATGCGTAAAGGTATTCATGTGAAAATTTTGAGTTCATGTGTATTGATTTGGGATCGTGATCGACCTATAGCAGGTAGTATGGTCCTATGGGAAGAATGAAAGAAAATGAATAAGCCATATGAGGAAAAGGTTGGATAAATTCCAACCCCCTCCCATGGCCAAGAACCGGTCATAAGGTGTGACAAACTTGAAAAACAATGCAAGAATGCATTGGGTATGAGTGTGGCCATGGATATTGGCACAATTGTTAAAAACCCTTTTTAAATGTTGAATTATGTTTTGAAAAGTTTGGTATGTTGCGATAAGACTAACAGTTTGTTTGGCTGTGGAAACAATGAATTGAAGGAAGCAAAGAGTCTTGGATATGGCAGTGTTGTATTTCCATAAGGAAGACCGATTTCCTATTGAGCCAAACTGCAAGGAATGGTATTTCATTTTTGAGAAAGTAATTTGATTATTAAGTATGCACAATTCTGAAATTTTTGTGACGATGTTGTAAAGGTGCAATAAAATGTATATGCATGGAAAATCTAACAAGTTGTTTGGCCAATTGAAGTTAAAAGTGCAGGAAGCAAAGGGGCCTTGGATATGGCAGCATTGTAAGCCCATAAGGAAGGCCAATTGCCTGTTGAGCCAAACCGTTATGGGAAGGAAAGTCCCATAATTATGAATCTAGTTCCTGAGTGGAACAAATATGAAAACAAATCATGAGATTGGAAAATCTGTGGGTGACATATTTGCAATAAATTTCTGAAAGTTAGAATTTATAATGATGTCTCATGAATTTTGTATACCTGTGATACAGGTGAGAAGAAAAGACATGTCCAGAAAGTACAGATGAGGGTTGTCAAAGTTGAAGATGATGGACAAGGCTTCTACTGAGCCATGAAAACCCCGTGATAAGCCATGATTGCCTGAAAATTATTTTGTTGAGGTAACACAAGTCAGAGGTACACCTCGGTAGAGCAAGTCTGAGGGACGTCTCGACTGTAAGACTCGATAGAGTCTCTAAAATTTTTCTGTGCGAGAAAACCCTGGTAGGGAAAGATGGATCACCCAAGGGATTGTATAGCAGTGAAGGAGATGCCTGAGCCTGGGCCTAGAGGCTGAATGCCGAAAGGAAGAGGAGACCTTAATAATTCTTGTAAACTATTGGGATCATGCACATAGTGGGTAGTTTCCCATGTAGAAAGACCTTGGAAAGGAAGATGAAATCATGATAGCTCTTGTGAACTATTGAATTGGAATCATGCACCCAATGGGTACGTCAAGGAAAGTGATGAGAATTGATAACAAAACTACCATGTGGATACAGATCCACAAACTGCACAGATAAGTATTGTGTTAAGAGTATGAAATTTTCCTTTTGAATTATGAACAACAATGAGGTGTTTTTGCAAAATTTTTTGATTAATGTGCTTGATGTCCAAGAGTTATTGAAGTCAGATGACGAAGACTGAGATCCCAAAAGAAGACCTGACCGAGGATGAAGGTCAAGACTATTGAAGTGGCCGAATGAGAAAGGCATGATAGGTGTTTTGAGAAAGAACACTGAGGACAGTGTTCCTTTAAGGGGGAGGGACTTGAAACACCCTATTTCTCCCAAATTGTAATTAATCATGAAATAGGAATTACCATGCTAATGCATGAAGACAATGTAAATTTATTATTGTTTGAGTTTCCAATAACTGACTATGGGGGTGAAGCCTTGAAATTACTAGCCATGATATCACTAGAGGAATAATTTGAAAACTATAAAAGAGGGTTCATTATGACAAATAACCCCAAATTTCCCTTGATGAGGATGACAACCTCCTTTGGATCCCAAAGAGAGAAATCAGTTAATGAAGAAAGGACCAATGATTGAATTACCAACCACCCCCATGAATGGGAGCATGGCCTAGCTGCAGAGTGTCAGCCCGAAGTACCACAGAGACCTGCAAACTTGAGCTTCCTTTGGATAGAAGGAACGTGATAGGTCGGGAACCTTCCAAGAGAAGGAAGCTATGATACATACACAGGGATAACGAGAAGGACAAAGGGGAGGGGGGAGACAAGCACACAAGATGGAAAAAGGAGATGCGTAGAGCTCTTCGGGGAGGATGAACAAAAGGCTGCGAGCTTGATGCTGAGCAAGCATATGAGAAACCTCGTTGAGGCCATAACCAAGAAACAAATCTTCGAGTTGCAAGAAACAAAACCTGAACAGAAAATAAAAACATAGAGAGAACCCTCAAGAAGAGCGATAGTTCCTTGGGTATATCATGGCTTGGCACGGGGGTGGCCAGAGTGCTAATATTGAATGCCTCTGAGCCTATGGTCGGGTGGAAGGACGAACACCCACAGTTTGTTGGTTGGAGGTAACCTATAATAGATAAGTGATTTCTAACCCTATGTAATTTATCTGTAACTGTATATGAACTGGATATTCTGTGTATGTTGCAGGAATCGTGCATGAATTCTTAATGGTTATACTGTATTCCTTTTTTCACTGTTTGGTTATATAATTAGGCCAGCAAGAAATCATATGGTTAGGATATGTTTTATACTCGTAAATACTTATGTCCTATGGAGGCATAAGCTAGAGTCACAAACTATGTGTTCGTCGACCCTGGACACAGTTTCATGTATGCATGCCAACCCTCCTAATTGTTTTGAGTCCCTTGGAAGATGAAGCCTGTTAAGCTCAGGTGAGATAGTGCATATATGCACGGGTTCTCTGTGAGGCAAGCTGAACCCAGAACTCTTAAGTCATCCATAGATAACAAAGCTCAGGAGGGATAACACTTGCAGAGCATTCCTTAAACCAAGGTTGATTGCAGAGGAAAGGGACCAAGGCTTGAAACCTTTGGAGACCAAAATTATTCAAGCACTGGAAGCAACGAAGGCTCCAGAGGTAAAAAAGTCGATACTAGAGGAATGAAGAGATGAAGAAGGGCAATCGTTAGATCTACCGAAGTAGCGTTAACCCTAACGCTTCGTGCCCAAAGGAGGATTTTGGCACTTCGGGAGTCAAGGGTTCGAAGGGAAGGAACTTACAACATGCGAGTCACAAAATCCCAAACTCCTTGAAGAGGAAATCAAGTCATCCATCAGAGGGACACGTGGTTGTCGGTCGGTGTTTCGGCACCCAGGAAACCCAAGGGCAAGACCCCTTGTCTTCGCAAGTCATGAAATCCCAGTGTGTAATACCCTGAATCAGTATAGAGTGAATAGGTTTCGGCGTTTCGGGACACGGGAGGTTGAAGGACCAAGAATTGTTGGTAACGGAATTGCGAAATCACGAATTTCAAAACCCCAAAAGGATGTGGGTCGTCGATCCAGTTGGATCGTAGTCATTGGTTCAAGAGGGTCATGGACTATTGACCTCTCAACAGAGATACTTTGGTATTTAGACTACCGGGGTTATAACGAGTAAGAGAGTCGGGAATATTGACCCATGAACTCTCGAAAGAATCCAAACCATCATATCAGGGGAGGCTTACTGTCGTTGATTTCCCTTTTGAAGGGAAACTTCACAGATTTCGGGTTTCAGGGATTTGAAGGGGAGAGGAAGAGACCATGCATCATGATTCCCTAAATCACGAAAATTTGGTAAGTGCTTTGTCGATTTAAGAGCGTGGTCACGGAATAGGGTCACGTGGACAAGACCCAAGTGGGGAGCTCGTCACTCGCTACCCCTCTCAGGCTTCAAAATTTCAGTATTTTGGGTGTCATCATTCCAAAAGGTAAGGAATACTTGCAACGGGAATTGCAAAGTCACGAAATGTGAAAGGCCCCTCTTGGCTTGGCCCATGGTCATCACCAATGATCACATGGAGGTGGTTAAGGGGAGAGCTAACCTGCGCTAGGACCCCATAGGTCTTCAGGGATTCTGTCTCTCGAGAAAAAGGTAAAAAATCTATTATTCTGTAGTGGGTATGTGACACAAATCGGGAGCCAATGATTATTACGAGTGTCCATCCTACATATTCTACAGTGGTATTATTCCTTCCATATTCTTCTATGACCATTTTCCACTATGTGGATGGATCTTCTTATTTGGATCCAAATGACAAATGTCAGTCTCTGGAGCATCTTTTTGAGTTGGTTATTAGGTTCCCAAATATTCCACATGGAGTTCACATGAGCACTTAGACATGGGACCCTGGTTTACAATGGCAGTTGGACTACTTCAACATGGTGGCTTTGATTTCTCAATGGGACCCTGGTTCTCTAGTCTACTTCAACACTATGGTCCACACTTATCCATGGGACCCTGGTACATGGTTGTACATCAAGCGTTGAGGACAACACTTTCATAAGGGGGATGGAATGTTAGGTATCTAGAGAGGTAGTGGGGGGTCCCAGAGGGCCCATAATGATAATAGTGAAGGCCATTCAATGTAAGGTGGACTAGGTCCACTATATTATCAAATAATACCCATTATGGTAGTTAGATATAATAAATGTAAGTCGATTTATTAAAAGGTTCTACTTCTAGAAGATTCCTCCTCTAGAATGTTCTTAGGTGATGGTAGCACTATATAAAGGTGTTCAAGAAATGTAAAGGGACATGAAGAGAGTATTGTATTTGGAGCTAAATCTCATTAGGAGGATGCCCCCTCAAAGAGGAAAGTGAACATGAGATGATCCCTTCCATAATAGGATCCATTGTATGGTGTTGCCCTACCTCAAGGGTTTGATAGTAATAAAAGAGATTTTGCTTATTATTCTTCTATATCTATTGTGGTTCTTTTGTGTTTAGTTCTTTGGTTCTTAACATTATGAATGTGCATGTCCAACTAGATGTTGTGCAAAAATCCTTGCCACAATTCATTAGTGATACAATGAAAATTGTTGTGGATCTCAAAAGACGCTTGCAATACAAGAATGCATACTAGACAGGTAAAGTGTGTGTGCATGTTTTCATGAAAGCACTAAAAGAATTATGTTCCAGGGCCCTGTACAAAGCACAAAACATTTGTATAAATGAGAACTGGAATAGTGTTCTTGGAGAAGGGGATGAAAAATCTGCACAGTCTCTTGAAACTGATAGTGAATTTGAGACAAGCGATGAATCAAAGAATGAAACACTTGTTGAAACATTGATACATGGATTCACTAACTCATAGCGCATTCATGACTTGCAAGACAAGATAGTCTATATTGCACCTGCTGAGGGGAAACGTCCACTTGGAATATTCAAGGAAAAATTTGTTGAGGAAATGAACTTCCCAACACTGTTCTATGGAGATCCACATCCCAGTGACATTACAGAATGATTCATCTACCATAAAATAGTTCGATGGGAGCTGCTACATTTAAGTGGTGACTTCTCCTGTCACATAAAAAAATTGTTTTTCAAAATAATGCGCATAATAATTGAGCAAGTGTTGTCTTTCACGTGGGTTCTAATAAGAAAACTCCAGCTACAAGGAAGACAATTGTTGCCCAAAGATGTCAAGTACAAAACAAACCTAGAAAAAATCCTGAAATCTGATATTGGATACATAGATTTCAAAAATATTCGCATCTCTCCTGACTATTTGCAACAAAACAAGAAAACTAATTTTGCAATGATATGACAATTAGGACCGCCAACATTTTTCATCACATTTACAAGTGCAGAGCATCGTTGGGATCCATTGGTGGCTACGGTGTCTGAATTACATAGGAACAAGAAATGGAAAAAACAAACTGATACAATGGAAAATGATGACATTGACTACCTCATAAGAAAAGACCCAATGACATGTAGTCGCTACTATAGACATACAATAAATGCTTTCAGACAATTGATATGCCATGATGAAATGTTTTTCAGAAAAATATTGGACTACTTTTTTGTGACTGAGTTCCAGAATAGGGGGAGTGAGCATGGCTAGGCATTGTTGTGGATAGAGGGTGCACCGGTCTATGGAACTAAAAAAAACTCACAGATCAAGCAGTTTCTCGACAAATACATAACATGCAACACAAATCATTTGGATCTAGAACTTTCCAAAGTTCATAAACATTATCATACAAAAAGTTGTAAAAAATGAAAAAAATTCACATTGCAGATACAACTTCTCTGTGCTGCCAATGAGAACAACAAGAATCATAGATCCACTTAGTTTAGAGGACAATGTTGTCATTGAGAAATATAAATCCTTGTTCGCGTTTCTAGAACAATGAGACTTTGATGAGTTAATGAGCTTCGACGACTTCTTGACAAAGCTAAATCTAACAAAAGATGAATACATCCAATCCATACAATGTACGCTTAAACAACCAATAGTTTTCTTTAAACGAAAACTTTCCCATATTTGGAACAACAGTTTCTCCAAGGACATGACTATTATGTGGAATGCCAATATAGATGCACAGTATGTCCTCAATGCATATGCTGCATCATTGTACTGTACCTCGTATATGACAAAGATTGACAAATCTATGACAAGTGCATTAAGAAGAATACACGAAGAACATGAAAGAAGTCATATTGATGCTATTCAAATGATATGTATGCTTGGAAATACATTACTTAATCTTCAACAAATGTTTGTTTAACAAGCATTCCACATTGCACATTCCCTGCCCCTCAATTGTAGTTCAAGGAAATGTGTCTTCATAAACACATGTCCACTTGAGAAACACACATTTGTGCTTAAAACACCGTCTTTTCTAGAACAAGAGCCCAAACATTCAGAGGACTTTATATGTCTCTCTATTATTGATTATTAACTCCAACATCCATCTCCTATTAAGCATATCTTCTTAGCAGAGTTTGTATCGCATTACAAAAGAAATGGTGCACCCATATCAAAAAGAAAAAAAAGCCCTTTGTAATACGCTTTGTCAAATGCAACAAACATACAGACTATGAAAATAATTGTAGAGAAAAACTATTATTATGCATATTGTTCGATTAAAATGAAAACACATTAAAACATAACTTCCCTACATGGGAAGCTGCGTATATTGCTTATGAGACTATAGTACAAACCAATGAATCTATATTTACATACAATGTTAATCCAATATGGGCTGATCTAGAAAGTGTAGTGAATGAACTAGAAAACCCTGACAATCTTGATGAGATATTCACAAACCATAAAACAACTAGAAATCTCTGCGAGTCCTATGACTTGCAAGCAGATTTGCCTCATCCTCGAGTAGGTGAAATTGAAAAACGTATCAATCTTGGTTTTCAAGTCACAAAAAATCCTTTCCTTATTGAAAATAATGAATACCAGAGAATCAGATGTCTATTGAATCAAGAACAACAAACAATTATAAAGGACATTGCGCTTAAAAAATGCTTGAACATGCACACTCCTGTGCACTTGTTCCTTACAGGCGAGGCGAGAACATGCAAGACATTCACAATGAAATCACTATTCCAAATACTTATACGAATCTATGATTCAAACATTTCCTCTAATCCTATGAAACCAAAGGGGCTAATAGTTGCATACATGGGAAAAGTTGCATATAATGCAAGTGGAACAACAGTCCACTCTGCATTTTTTATGCCTTTTAACAAGTCATTGTTTCTTCCACTCAACAAGAAAATGTTAGATACATTGTCTAATATTTATGGCGAACTGCAACTTGTCTTTATAGATGAGGCATCTTTGATTGGAAGTCGCTTCTTGTATTCCATTGACAACCAACTAAGAAACATAAAACATGTGCACACCAAATACTTTGGAAACATTGACATGATATTGTGTGGGGATCTTTACCAGGTGCAACCCATCCAAGATTCTTTGATATTTGAAGAACCTATGGTCAACATGAAAACAGTAACGTATGACTTCTGGAAAGACAATATAAAATGCTTTGAATTACATACTACAATGCGCCAGACAGATGGAACATTTATTGCAATTCATAATAGAATGTGGACAAACATCCAAACACATGATGACTTAACATATATCAATTCAATATGCATGTGACCTGCACGAATAGAACCAACCTTCCCTTACCCATTCGACACGAATATGGATGTTGCAATGCATAATAGGTACATTCTAGTGCTCATGCATGGCAATGATATCATCATCAATTCAATTGACCTCGAAGAAGACAACCATGGAAATGTGTCATGTCATGAACATGCAACCATTTTTCCTTTGAAACTTGTCCTGAAATTAGACATGCTGGTTGAAATATATGCCTGCAACTATGATTCACAGGATGGCTTGGTGAATGGTGTAGATGGAATACTCAAAGGCTATACCAAAACAAAAAAACTTGATGTCCTTTGGATTAAGCTCCATGAACCACATATAGACCACCAACAATCAAACAAGTTGGCTTATCTATATAATTCAAACATTACACGCGATTGGACACCTATCTTGTGAATATCAAAACCAATATTGACATCGGCAAAGACAGGCCGACCAAATATTCGAAAACAGTTTCCAATTAAAATTGCATGTGCACATATAGTCCACATATCGCAAGGACTAACAATTGATAGTGTTTCATTTGACCCTGCTGGAATTTGAATACATGGACTTGTATACACATCATTGTCCTGTGTCAGAAGTATAGACTCCTTGTATTTACTAAGTCTTCTTACAAAAGATAACTTCAAAGTCAAACAGAAAGTTGATATTGAGATACAACGCCTTAGGAATACTGCAAAGTGGCATCTACAATATGATTACCAATCCATACAAACAACCTCATCTCACTTAACATGCGTAGCCTACATGCACACATGGATGATATACTCAATGACTATGACACAATGCAATCTGATATTATGTGCTTGCAGGAAACATACATGAAATTATCCATGCAAAACAAGCAATTTCCAAATCACAATTGCATATCGAGTTACATTACACATGGGGTGATGATATTAGTGAAAAAACATGTAACAATTTTGGAGCATATACATTTCGAAGAAAACAATGTTGAGATGGTGCTTGCAAAATTATTTCTCCATGAATAAAAAATTGCAATACTGAATCTCTATGCTGCTCTGCATGCAACATTCTCCAACATACTAAATGTTCTTTCCAATGCATTAGACCATTTTCATCAGAATGAAACCATTTTCATTGTAGGAGACTTCAATATTGACATGCTACAAAATAATTCCATAACAAAAGAATTGGAAAACTACATGTGCAAATATAATCTCTGCTTTCTTTTGAACAACATAAACCATGTACAAAACACACTTATTGATCATGTATGGTTGAATGCGCCCATTTCTCAATACAACGTCTTTATCTTAGACACATACTAGTCTGAGCACGATACAATTGGTATTGCACTTGAACTATGAGATATACATCAAACATATTGCAAAATCATATTTCTATGTTTCGAAGCATATATGTCTAGCTTGTTGCAGAAAACCAAGTTATCCAAGTTCTTAGTTTTCCCCGGTTTGTACACGTACTGGTCTAATCACGATACTATTGATATTGCACTTGAATTATGAGATATACATCAAACATATTGCAAAATCATATTTCTATGTTTCAAAACATATCTGTCTAGCTTGTTGCAGAAACCAAGTTATCCAACTTCTTAGTTTTCCCTGGTTTGTAATTGATTTTGGACACAAAAAAATTTACACAATTTTTTATATATACACAAACATGGATGAAAAAAAAAAAACCAGTACATTCTTCTAACACTATATGTTACTCTATTCCTTTTATTCTATTTTATTTATTGTATGTACATATTCCTTGTTTTTTCCTTACATGTCAACTTACGTTCATGTCCATTTTGTTTTGTACTTTTTTTCATTGAAACAAACAGGAAAATTGGACAAGGCAAAGAACTCTTAACCAGAAATGTAGAAGAATACATGCAAAGGTGCATACTTCTACCCGTATTCCATATCCAATTGTTTTTCATTTACTCYATCTATACTTGTTCCACTGGTTTGCAGCTCCTCTATTTTTCTTTCCTTGGATACTCCATATCTTCCTGTATATTAACTTATCTTCATGTCAATTGTATTTTCTGTGCCGCTATATTGAAATAAATAAATTTGTACTCCATCTTTTTTTCATGTGTTCCTATGTGGCATCTTGCTTTCATGTCCATTGTATTCTATGTATTTATACATTGAAACAAGAACACAATAATTGAACACAAGGATGGAGCCTTATGTAGCACATCTGAGAAAGCTAGAGTACAATCTTGCAAAAGGTATGACTTTAGTTGTGCCACAACAAATACAATGTGTATGCCTAATGCACATCCATAACAAGTATGAACAATATACACATGTTCATAGGCATTGTCTCATAAGTGACATGGACAAGGGAAATGAATCGTCGCAAACATCAACACAGCGACAATGCCGAAGGTAAAGATTCATAGATTACGCTCTTGCTATGTTTACGAAACAAATATCCTCAGTGATTTATTCTGCTATGCCATGGTAAAAATGTTTATGTCATTTACACCACATGTTTTTTAGTTTACAAGAACTATCAACAAGTAGAAGTGAAACATCCATCATAGTACAAGGTCCAGAGACTAAGAGGTATGATTACAAAAACTCTGATCTGCATACATTGTCCAATGTGTGCATATATTGGAGGTTATCATATTTTAGAATATGCTTGCATGTAGTAATGTCAGGTCATATATTTTTTATATTGCTTGTTGACATAGATATAAACAACATCTTTATTAACTTTAACCAGGGTTTGTTGAGCTCCAGCTATATTCCATGGTTGAGAATGTTTTTCCCATAGTTGATGTGTTTCTATCACTTGATAATTATCACACTAAGTGTTGTTGTGTGCAGCATATAGTTCTTTTCTCCCTTTATTTTTCCTCTTCTATACTTACCCATTTTCCCTTTTCTTCTTCCCCTCTATTATCCATTTCTGGTTTAATACTTAGTCCCATGTCTATGCTCGTGGGTTCCCAGGATGGAAAAGTGAGAAATTCTATGTCCCTCTATATCTTTACATCACGAGTCCGATTGACCATCATTCGTTTTCATACTTGGCCAATTTTATGGCCGCGGGTTCTTGCGTAGGTGCCATCGAACTCTCATGCCCCGTGTTTACGATATACATCTTGCACTCGAAACCTCAGTGATCTACAATTCGACCTCAGACTTGAACTCCCAAGACTCACTCTACCTACGATGACTTCGTTTGAATGCTTTCATATAAATGTGACAAGTCATATATTTTGTCTATTTCTTGTTGAGAAAGATATAAACAACATCTCTTTTATCTTGAACTAAGGTCTGTTGAGATCCATCTATATTCCATGGCTGAAAATGTTTTTCCCATAGTTGATGTGTTTCTATATCTTGATAATTATCAGACTAAGTGTTGTTGTGTGATGTATACAGTCCTTTTATCCCTTTATTTTTCCTATTCTATACTTACATGCTCTTCCCTTTTCTTCTTTCCCTATATTATCCGTTTTTGGTTCTATACTTAGTCGCATATTTATGCTCACGGGTTCCGGGGGTGGCAAGTGAGAAATTATATATCCATCTATATCTTCACATCACGCGTCTGACCGACCACTATTTGTTTCCATACTTAGCCAATTTTATGGTCGCGGGTTCCCGCGTAGGCACTATCGAACTCCCATGCCCTGTGTTCTGGTATACATCTTGCACCCAAAACTCTGGTTATCTACAATTTGACCCCGGAATTCTTGAACTCACAAGCCTCACTCTGCCTATGATAACTTTGTTTGACCGCCCCAACTTTCCATACTTAAGACCAAGTGTTGTTGTGTGATGCATAAAGTTCTTTACTCCCTTTCTATTTCCTCTTCTATACTTTCTGTTTTTTCCCTTTTCGTATTCCCCTCTATTATCTATTTCTTCTTCTATACCTAGTTGCATGTCTATGCTTGCGGGTTCCCGGGGTTGCAGAATCAGAAATTCTATATCCATATATATATTCACATCATGAGTCCAACTGACCGATGTTCATTTCCATACTTGGCCAATTTTATGCCCGTCGGTTCCTGACTAGGCCCTTTCGAACTTTCATGCCCCATAGTCGATGTGTTTCTATCGCTTGATAATTATCAGACAAAGTGTTCTTGTGTGAGGCATAAATTTATTTTCTCCCTTGACATCACGAGTCCAACCGACTGCCCTTTGTTTCCTTACTTAGCCAATTTTATGGCCGCGGGTTCTCGAGTAGGCATTATCAAACTCTCATGCCCCATGTTCAGAGTATACATCTTGCACCCAAAACTTGGGTGATCTACAATTCGACCAAGGACTACTCAAATTCGCAAGCCTAGCTCTACCTATGATGACTCCATCTGACCGCCTCGCCTTTCCATACTTAGTCGTTTCTTCAAAGTTTCGTGGGTTCACGGACTCACGGGTTCAAAAAAGTATCAAAGAATTTTTCACTCCCCTCCATCCCCGTCACCTTCGCCCCTTCCCAATGCACATTAATTATTCTTTTATTAGTGACAACTCACCACAGATGTTCGAAAAGATTGGAATTAATAAACATAAAGCTCGAGGACACCTCCCATTAAAATGCATTAATGGGAGAATATTATGGAATCTGATTAGTTTCTTTTTGTCAATATTGAATTCACAAAAACATGTTGGTATTTTTTTTTTTAAGGCATCATCATAGCAAGAATGCAATATTGTGCTAGCCCACTGTCATCTACAAAGGTGTTGACATGATGCCCCTCTTTAGTATTGTGCATATATTACAAGTTCGCATATTTTAGAGTATGCTTGCATATGAAAATGTTGATCCACCCTTCAAATTTGAACATGGTTTGCATTTGGGCCACAAAGAATACTAATAAAATAAAATAATATGAAAAGTGTTTAAGTAAATATAAACAAATTATCTTCTAACTTGAACTTGATTTTGTCGAGATCCAGGTATATTACATAGCTGACAATGTTTTTCCCATTGTTAATGTTTATGCCCGCCAATTCTCGGATTCACACTATTGAAATCTCATGCCATTGTTCTGTCATATACATCTTGCACCCAAAACTTCCATTATCTACAATTCGACCCCGAACTCCTCGAACTCGCAAGCTTCACTCTACCTATGATGAGTCTGTCTGCATCTATTTGACTGCCCTGCCTTTTCATACTTTCTCGATTTCCATGCCATCTTCACACACTTTCCCAATGCAATTGATTACACTTTTATTAGCTTCGAAAAGATTGGCATTAATGAGTGAAAAGTTGGACGACATCTCCCATTAAAATGAATTAAACAAAGATTTACGAGATATTATATTACCATCCTCCAGTGACCATTCTAAATATCATCACACAATTACTGCCACATTTAGCAATATAAACAAATCTTCATCAAAACATTATATTTTCTCATAGGAACCCCACGTGCACCCCAGTCACTTGAAGTGAGCCATATTTGGTCAATATTATGGCATCCGATTTTTTATTTTTTTGTGTGTGTGGATCTTGAGCTCAGAAAAATCGTTATTTACTTTAACTCTTTGAAGGCATTGTACCTTGCCTTTCCATACTTAGTCGATTATTCATCTTTTGTTGTCACACATTCACAGGTTCCCGGGCTTCTAGGTCCACAAAATTTTTGAAGAAGTTTTTGCTCCTGTCCATCCCCGCCACCTTCACATGCTTCCCAATGCACATTAATTATGCCTTTATTAGTGACAACTCACCAGACACATCGAAAATATTGGCATTAAAAGGAGAAAAGGTTGAGGACATCTCCCATTAAAACACATTGAATGAAGATTTACTGAAGATTATATTATGATGCTGCAACGTTCATTTTAAATACTATGAGGAGCAAAGGAACGTTCTCATCACCTTATGGTTGTAGATCGATAACATTTATGTGGAGATAACCTGAATATTTTTGGCGAGGACTAGAGTTTTCAGTGGCCCAGAGCTTATGACTACTACTCGTTTCCTTCTTCCCAAAAGAAAGTTATCTCGACATTTGGAATTGCAAGAGCAGATTGTGTCCCTGAATTTTTTTACTTTAAGGAGTTGGTCACATGTTGCGTTGAGAACTATATTCCGAACCAACAGATTATCTAGTTGGGAAAACATTCCCAAGTCTCCTCATCACCTCAAGTATTTTGAAAGATGTTAAGACTTCCTGACTCAACGCCTACTTTCAAGGGAGAGAATTGCAAACAATTCTTAAAGAAAAATGATAATGAATTGGACCTCTTGCCGAAGTTCTTACAGAACCGAGTGGTCGCTCCTCGGGACATGACCATATTACAGGTTAGTGCATTTAAAAACCCTTTCCCGCAAATTTCATGGATTTTCACAAGGATAACGGGACAAGAAAGTGCAGCCATCATCTCTCAGATGATTCTATATATTTATATTTTACGGTCAAGAAACAAGCCATCTTCCATTGGGGAAAGTTGATTTCCATTGAAATCTCTTCCCAGTTATTGCAATACACAAGGCAGAAGAAATTCTTTATGTCATCTTATTTAATTTTCGCAGTGTCAAATTGTTTTCCATTCCCTGGACTATCTACGTGTAAGAAGGTGAACTGTGAATTTGACCCAGTAACCTTCTCGTAATAGATATTATGGAGACATGACACTTCCCAACATTTTTATAAATTCTTTAATGATTTTGTTTCATTTTTTAAAGAATTGATATTTGGAAAGTATTTTCCCTAGTTGTCTAACCAGGTGACCAACTTCCTGGATAGGAAGGGCACACTAGAAGAAATGGAGAACTATAATGTTATAAGTATTTTTGGGTTCAAACAAAATACTTGATTCCTTCCATGTCACATATCTGGTACAATGTTTTTTCCTGGAAGAGTAAGGAGTGCATCTACTGGTTGCATTTTTCCCATGAAAAAAGAAAAAGTCAATTCATCTCTCTGCCTTGGAAATTCAGAGATTTTATGATTAGGAATATGAACAAGATTGATGGTTTCGTGGGCCACTTCAACAGTTCTTTCACAGACACTATTGTGAATGAACTCGGTGCCAATACCAATGATTCGTACAAGAAGAAACGAAAAGGCCCGGGTGAAAAAAGTGTCCAATCCCCGACCGCCACACCCAAGACCACAACATCTCGGAGCAGTACTCCAACGACCTACCCAAGTAATAAAGTCACACACAGTTCTTCAGGTGGAGGAGGAGATAAGAACCCTCCCTCCAGTAAAATTGAAAGTTCTCACAAACTTCCCACAAGCAAAAAATGGAAAATAATAGTCCAAGAATAGGAGGGACCGAGGGGAGAAATTGATATCCACGATCTTTCCCTCGAAGATATGGAACTAGAAATTGGCATTGACAAAATGTTCCCCGATGATGACCAACTAAAGAGCACTACTCTACATAATCCTAAGATGGAAATAATTGGCACCGATACATTGGACGAAGAAGAGTCTTTTGCATTTCAGAGCGTTGTTTTTTACAGCGAATCCAAAAAATTGGTTATTGAAAAGAGAGATGTAAAGAATAAGAAAGGAAAATCTCATTCACATATCAACCTATGCAACAAGTGCCCTTCCCAGATATCCCAGACACACCGAGCAATTGGAGACACTCTAGACAACTCTATTAGAGGAATTGAAACATAAAATGTCATGTTAAAGGAGTGAATCAAAGAATTGGAGGCAACTCTAATGTCTCTTCCATTGTTTGCTACTCCTTTGGTAATGATCGGGCCCACCACACCTATGACAAAATTAAAAGGATCAACAAGGCTTCTCACATTGTCCCAAGGCTATGTGGAAAATAATATAAACATAAGAATGGAATTAATAACATAAGATTGGGAGATGTCAAAGAATATGGTCTCTTTTGGAACAAGAGCCCATGCTTTTCATGAGTTTCTGCAAGCAGATCTCAAGAACGAGCAAGGTTTCTACCACGATGCAATTTTACCATTTGGTGTTAAATTTATTGGTATGACGTAATTCAGAAGAAGACAGGAGGATCTCCCTTCCTCGGATTGAATAGACTAGCTAAATGCATGATGGAAAGAAAAGGTAAAAAACCTTAATGGTATCGTTCAAGCATGTAGCCAGGCCATATCTAGAAGAGACAAGCTATTCAAGAATCTAACTGAGATAGCTCTAGCTGGCAGCACCAATGAAGTCCAAGACTCGAAACTGATATTCAACTCATTGTTTTTTACCAATCAAGCATTTGATGATCAAGTTCATATCTATAAAACACTGTCATTTGAAATTTTTTATGGCATTCTTGAATATGGTGAAGATGACGTGAAAAACTGGCTAGTCGGTTATTCGATTAAAAACCAAGATATTCAAGAAGCATTGCACAACCTCTCTATTGATCTAAGCAACTTGAAAAACAAATTCTTGAGTATAAAAATATGGTATGAATTCAACGTGGTGCCCATGAGGAGCTACATCGAAGAATGGTTAAAAAAGGTTGTCGACCAGATTACCACTGAAGGTAAAAGACGAGTAAATCCATAAAAGGACATCAATGAGAAAATGAAAAGGCATGGGACACCATCATAGTAAGTTGATATTGATCACATTCTTTTGTCTTCATCCAATTACTCTAACAAAGCTTTAACCAAGGACTAACAATTTTTTCTTTCTTCTTGTCAGGTCTTGTTGTTTTCCATCGTCGACTCTTTTATTTCTACAAACTTCATTCTTGTACATCTTTTCTTTGTAGTCTACGACAGTCCCAATCCCAGTCATTATGACAAACACTTTTTTATTTTACAAAATATCTACTGAACTATATATTTTTTTACAAATTCCAAGACAACTATTTTGGGAAATATTCTCAAATGTATTTTGTAACCCAATTTATCTGAATATAAATATTTGAGGTTGTTCTATGGTGATCTTCAATGTTTGGTGTTGTTATTTAAATTTTGTATTTCTTTTTAAAATTAACTCATTTCCCTATGCATGTTGTGGTCATGTTCCTATTTTATATTGAGCATATATTACAGCTTCCTATATTCCAGAATATGCTTCCATATACAAAATGTTAAGTCATATATTTTTTTCTCTATTACTTATGGGTTTGAAAAAGATTTGCAAGCCCAAAATACCCTTCAAATTCGAACATGGTTTACATTTGGACCACAAATAATCTATTAAGATGCATTAATATGAATACATTTTAAATAAATATAAACAAAATCCCTTTAAACTTGAACCTAACTTTCTTGAGCTCCTGGATTGGCCATGGGTTTCCCGGTTAGCGGACTGCGGGATCCTTATCTCCATCTATATCTTCACATCATGAGCCCAACCGACCACCGTCCCTTTCAACACTTAGCTAATTATCTCACCACGGGGTCCCAACTTAGTGATATCGAATTCTTATGCCCCGTGTTCCGTGATATACATCTTTCACCCAACACTTCCGTGATATACATTTTGCACCCAACACTTCCGTGATACACATTTTGCACCCAACACTTCCATCATTTACAATTCGACCCTGGACTATTGGAACTCACAAGCTTCACTTACCCGGGTTCACAAAAATTTGAAAACAGGTATCGCTCTCTTTAATCCCCGCTACATTCTTACCCTCTTCAATGCACATTCATTATACTTTTACTAGTGGAAACTCAGCGCACATGTTCACTTATTGGAATTAATAAGCAAAAAACTTATTCAACAATGATTTATGGGAGTCCGACCGACCCCTGGGTTGGCACTATTATTAATCTTGCACCCAAAACTTTCGTCATCTATAGTTCTACCATATACATCTTGCACCCAAAACTTTCATGGTCTACAATTCCTCCACAAATTCGAACATGGTTTACATTTGGACCACAAATAATCTATTA
>JZKD02S1416420.1:93782-105820 GCA_000966675.3 Picea glauca
TGATACCTGTTATGTTATGGGCTATAACGTAAACGTCAAAGGCCGTAATGATCGTAAGCGGTCGGTTCCTCGACAAGACTCTCCCGACTCAATTAAAAAATTGGTCCATATTATTAAACCAATAATTAATGAGAAACCACCCAGAAACCCACAACAAACTTCTTAGACCACCATATTCTCAAAGTCCCACATGACAAAAAATTGGGTGCTGCTAAGATTCCAAGATCAGTGTCCTGAAATCGTATTTTCTCCACAGCTTTTTGGCACCGAAAAATGGCAGTCAGCAACAGCATCGCATGGGTACGGACTTTTGCAGAAGTGGTTTTATCCGTCTTGATTATTGGATCTGGGATATGGCTGGCCTCCAAACAGGACATCGAATACGTGAGGTTCCTACCCTGGCTTCTCATTGCCACAGGAGTGATTCTGCTTCTGGTCTCTGCAGCAGGCTTTGTGGGTGCACTCTGGGGAGTCACAAAACTGTCAGTCACATATCTTATCTGCATGTTTGTGCTCATTATTGTGCTGTTGGCCCTCGTGATATTTACCTTTGTGGTTACAAACAAGGGAGGGGGACACGCTGTTCTAGGCAGAAACTATGATGAGTACCAGCTGAATGATTTTTCAGGGTGGCTGAGGCATTGTGTTGAGAATACCAAACACTGGAATAAGATTAAAAGCTGGCTTAGTTGTTCTGAACTGTGCAGTCAGTTGGATCAAAGATACCCAAGTCCCCAGTATTTCTTCAATGCACATCTCAAGCCTCTGGAGGTAAATTCAATTGGAAATGTGTATATATATTCTGGTTAAATTTCTCACACAAAGACACATAACATCTAAAAAAATTCGGTATAGCGGCAGCATCAGGAGAGTTGTTTTTTTTTTAAATGTTTTTGTTTTTGGCGGTTACGGTCTCAAAGCTTTTTTTTTGTTTGTTAAAATACCTTTTTTTATTAAACTTTGATTTTGACTTGGTCAAGCTGAGGGCCCAAAGTCTCCATTCTTTTTCAGGTGAGGAAAGTCTCCACTGCTTACAAAATTTTGATCAATTAGTTAATACTGTATTAGTTAGACTTGTAAGGAGTTTCTATTATCACGGAATAGGCCTTCAAGGCCTGCTTCTGGATGGTAGATAAATTTGGACTAATAAAACGATAATTTTCAGTTCTTTACACTCACATCCATTTCATCTAAACAGATTCCTGTCAGGCGTTAGTTTGAATAAAATTTACTAAATTATTGCTATTTGTGCTGTTGCATAGAGACCTTCTGAGGTGATCTGAGTACTTTTGTAGGAGAGTCCGATCTGTATACATTATGTTATCAGGGTGGCATTTCTTGCTTGCTTGTACAAATAGTTACAGTGAAAGTAGTTTCTAACCAAAACAATAAGGATTGTACCATAATTACAGAGAAACAGTTTATTCAAGAAACTGATGATTAATTGTTCGCGATGTCGGCCAACATCTGTCAAGGGTTGAAGGATATCATTTCCACAGTTTCTCCTTGAACTGGAATGCTGTTCTGCATTCCGAGCTGATTGCAGAACCATCCTGCACCCACATGCGCTCTTCAATTTCAGATTACACAGTGCAAGATGCAATACTTTCAGGACATATTGGGGTTAAATCTGGAAAGAATAATTAATCTCAGATAATGGTTTGTGCAAAGCGGTTGTTTATTATGCTGGGTTCTAGGTTTCGTTATGCCTTAGTGGTTTTTATTGGTCAAGTAATGATCAATATTTTGCCAGATTGTCATTGCAACTAGTTTTTGGCTTTGGCTATAACAAATATGCGTGTCTCTTCTATAGGTGTTTTGAGCCATGAATATTGGAATTGTGGACAGGGCAAACTATGAGAAGCAGTTTTTTACATTTTGTTGGTTCACTGAACGTTTATAAATTCTATACCCCTATTCTATTTTTGGATTTGCTTGTCTACCTGATTGGCTTTATATACGTTGCAGGATATTGCAACCTGGGAGGGCAGTGTAATCTAATACTGCATGCTGTTCCTCTGCTATAAATTCTCCTTTCTGGTTACCCGAGCCATGCTTATCTGCTCAGTTTGAATTTGGACCTGCAAATCTACATGAAACCGTTTATTTTGCTAACGACAAATTCTGCAACAACGAAATTTCTGGTTCGTCCAATCTTCAGTTTTTCTTTATAGGTCATGTAGATGATTGCATCTTGGAGCAAGCACAATCTAACAAATCACGTTGTTCATCTTGTGCTATATCTCTATTGCAGATCGCTTTTGGTGGATCGATATCAAACTTTGCCATTTGGTGTTAGTTTTATCTTGGCGCAAATCATTTCTTATTTCCTCTGTTATCCACTCTTACAAATCCTATTCTATCATGATATATATTGGTTCCTCCTGTGTGGCTGTTTCACCAATAGGGTATGTACTCTTGCAATCTTGGATCACCAGGGTAATCTGGTGACTATAAGGCTTGTTTTCTCTTCTATTTTCTTGTTATTCAAATATTTATTCCTATGGTCCTTTTTGGTGTATCTGTATCACCTTTTTCTGCTCTGTAGGTTGTGAGTTTGTCCTGGTTTTCAGAATAGTTTGATTTTCTTTCCATTAATTGGATTGAATAGAGAAGTTAAGACAGCTTCGGCCTTCAAAGTGTCACAGTGGTTTACTGCATTCATCATTTTTGTATATCTTTACGACTATTTTCTTATGCAGTTGTCAAGGAGCAAGTGCTTCTGCTTCTATTTCCTATCCCATCGCCCGAACACACTTTCATTTCTGGTGGCTTTAGCCTTTTGCCAGTGAACACGATTAGTGGGATACTGTTTTTAGTCTGCATTTCTGATTTCTAGCATCAAAGCAGGGTAAAAGTAGATGTAGGAGCCTTTGCAAAAAGTGCTAAGAGGACAAATGCAATTTTTTGGGTATCAAACCTGCACCTCATCCTATGCTATTTTCTGTCATTTAGCTCTTATGCATGTGTGCTTCGTAAATTTCAGTTTGTTCATGCAGTGCTTTTGTTAAAAAATCAAAACTATTGAAATAGTTTAATTTTCAAATCCTACTGAATTTTCCTGAGTTGTTTTGCTAGACTAACTATTATTGTACCGCTAAACATAGCATTCTTGAACTAGTAGGTTCAAAACATTCTTTCAGAAATGTATAATTCAAGTGGGTACTTTCTGTTATTTTTTGTAGTCAGGATGCTGCATACCTCCTTCAGTTTGTGGTTACATCTTTGTGAATCCAACTTATTGGATAAACCCAGTCAATCAAAATGCAGATATTGATTGTATGATGTGGAGCAATGACCAAATGCAGTTATGCTATAACTGCAATTCTTTCAAAGCCGGGTTTCTGGGGAATCKGAGAAAGGAATGGAGAACAGTAGAGATCATTTTAATTGTGACACTTGTGTATCTCATAGGGGTGTATCTCATAGGTTGCAATGCCTTCCGAAATGCCCAAACAAAAGCCGAAACAAAAGAACTTTTCGGGTATGACAAGCAAGGCTTTCCTGTTCCGAAAAACACTTGAATTTGTAGCAATACATAAGGCGGAATTGCTTCCAAAGTTAGCCTCTTTGAGTGGAACTCATGGCCATATGTTTGGACCAAAGGCGTTAGCCTGTCATATTCATCGTTGCAAATCCAAGTTGTTTGTCAGTATGACCTCAAACATCGGGTATTCCTAGTTATGTATTAAGTATGAATTGCTTCGTCCTCCTGCTATGTGCGAAAAGATTCAATCTACCGAGTAGCTCTATTGTCATGTAAATTTCTCCATTTTATAAGATATTATATTTGATTGGCTTAGAGTCCAAAGACTCAATCTAGAATGTCTTTAGGTTCCAAAACCAGTTTTCCTTCATCAAGTATCAGGAGTTCAGTTATGAAATTATGCGTGCCTAATTTATTTTTCAAACGAGATGCATGGAAAAAGGTTATGTAACTGTGTTTTGTTGGGAAGATCCAAGTATATTGTACGTATATCGTTTGTTTATCAATTTATATGGATTATTTATTTTTCAAACAGGTTATGTAATTGGGAAGATCAAAGTATATTGTTTGTTTATTAATTTATATGGATTATAGAGTGTAGCCCATTTTATTTCTTTAATGTTTAAAGAAATAAATTATATTAATATTTACAAATATCAAAGTATTTTAAAATTCTAAATTTTAAATTATTAAAAGAATTAAAATATATACGGTGAAATAGAGACCAATCTTGTGTGAAAGGAAATGAGAAGAAGAACCAACACTATTTTAATAGAGAGGTTTGGCCAAATCATGCACAAAATCCCAAGAAAGGAACTAGATCCCACTTTGCATCATATTTATAGGAGAAGTCGACTATCCCATCAATCAGTGTCAAAGCATCAATGTTGAGCTTGAGTTTGATAATATATCTGAGAGAATCGTTTGGGCTAAGAGGGCTAAGTTGGATTATACTAGGGGGCAGTAAGATGATCTTTGAAAAATCTCTCCTAACATCCAAGGTCGAGAGGTCCACAATAAAAGAGAAAACCTTGGTAATGGGTGCATGTTTGCAATATCTTAAGCTAGGAATGGGAAGGGTCTTAGCTAGGAATGGGAAGGGTCACCTCGAACCCCAATTGAGCCATTGGGATATCATGTCTAGGTTGATGAGAAAGAATTCCTACATTGTTGGGGAATATCCTCTAGCTAAATGAGTTAGGAAATATCTTGTAAATCTATAGTTGACAAATTATGAGTAACCACAATAAATTATGATAAGGCATAAAATGAACACTCTTTGAATCTAAATATCCGGGTTCTCAACCTAGTCACTAAATTCTTACCATTTCACTAAAAATAGTGTACAGGGATTTCAAACAATTATTTGTTCACTACCTTCTTCCTTTACTTAGTAGAAGGATTAGGAAAAGAATATCATAAACTCCTTTATTTCCGAGAACCTTGAGAACTACTCTCGTCACTCTTAGCTCAAAAACCATTTCTTTACTAGATTTTTCACACAAACACAACTACTCTCTTGACTTGATTTTTCACACAAACACCCACATGCATCAATCTTTGCATAATTTCTCTATAAAAAAAATTGTTGTGTGCTTTATTTGATTAAAAGATTGTTTAAGGTCTTTAAGATAACATCATGAAGATAAATCCCCCTACATTTTTAAAGAGGTGGTACTCCTCTATATTTAAATAGCATACAAGAATATATAAAATTCTAGTGAGAGGACCGGACTTATTCTTGAAACAAATATTCACTTGAAGATAATACCTGAGAAAGGGCCAGGTATCTAACAAAAAATAAATATTCACATGATAATATAAGATAATAAACCAAGATAGTAAATAGTTTCAAACAACGACATTTCCGTCATAGTATTCAATGAAGTAGGACAAATTATTTATCGAAAGGAATGAACATAAGAACCACATATGGAAAAGAACTTTAAATGATCAATCAATTAAGATCCAAAAATATTTGTATAGACACACATTTGAAATATCATGCTTAAAATTAAAATTTTGAGAAATTACTAATTTAATGTCCCAAATAGTTCCCGAGGAACCTCAAAAAATAATATACATCTTTTTAAAAAATAAAAATGTATGTAGAGTTCATAAAAGGTAAATGACATTCATCCTTCAAAAATGACTAGGATTGGGCTTCTGCAAACCATGAAATGAATGGGAGACTTGGAAGATAGAAAGTAGGAGATAGTCAGGGGCCAGCCTATGGTTTTCCCAAATCATGAAACAAGAAAGGTAGAATGACTAATAATTGAGAAAGAAAAAGAGTTCGAGAGAAAAAAAAAAAAGTGGCTACTTGACTTACTAAGATGGAAGATTGAACCTTTTATCTACTTGTGGATATGTCGTTAATAGGTTGTTGTTGGGTTGGAGGTGGCATGATTGTATTACCAATTTCTTGTTGATTCATTTCATTTATTTTAACCAAGGCTTTTCTTAACCATTGTTTGATATAATCCCGCATAAGAGAAACCATTATCTCATTTTTGGTTTTGTTAAATAACTCATTTTATAGCTTTTTAAGATCAAGGCTCAATTGATGAAGTGTGTCTTCAATATCTTCATTCTTTTTGACGTACAAAATTAACCATCTTTCCACTTCTTCAAAATATTCAATTGTGTCATTAACTTCACTAGCCCAAGAAACTACTAAGGCATCCAATTGTTCTTGTAATTTCTCTTTTGATAAGAGCATTAAGTCCATAATCAAGCATTGGCCCTTTAGTTCCTTAGTCAAATCAACAAGTTTTTAAAAAAAAATCACCTATTTTAGTATTTATAACATCACATTCAGATTTCTTGTAAGCACTTAATTATTTTCAACCAACAAGAATTATTTTATTTTCCAAATCTTTTTGGAGGTATTCTTTAAAACGCAAGACCCGTCTTGAGAGAGTAGCTAAATTTGTTGATAACTCCCATATTTCAAGAATCAAGGCTCTCCTTCTCTTAATGTTATCTCCAACATATTTTCTTACAAACATGAACAAACTTGATGAATCTTTCAACCTGAAGCTTGTTTTTGGTACATCCTTGAGACTACACAATGGTTGAATAACAGTAACGGCCTTGAAAAACAAAGGTATTGGAAGAAAATATTTTTCCAAATCTTTTAGTTTTTCCTTTAGGACTAAATTCTCCTTCTCTATTTCGTCGATGGAATAATTTAAGGCTTCATCGGATGCTTCATGAAAATCCATGATGTTCGAGGGATTTACCCCTCGAAAATCATTCTCTGATTTCCATTTTTCTAAAACTTTTTTATTTCTCAAATTTTCTTTTTCAATTAACAACTTTTTTGAATTCTTATTGTAGGCTACGTGATGCAAAGTGAAAAATTATTCCTCAGATACCTCTGGCTCTCGAGAAGCCAATTTTTTAGCTATATGTCTCCTATTATTTCATCAACCTCCATGTATTTGGGACTCTTTCTAGCTTCAAGTGCTTCTTATCCTTCTTTCTAAATGTCTCTTTTTGTTTTTACAAAGACATGAACAATGTGTGATCTTTTAATTGTCTTCCTGCTAGGATATTTATCTCCACCATCATTTTAATTTCTGGTGGAAGACCTTTTGTAACATCCCTACTATAATCCCCAGTTTAATTAATGCTTAATGTATATATATTATGTGGCTACGACCATTGAGTGATGTAGCATGCGAATCATATTTCTATGTTAAATTAATAATAAATGTGATGCCAGATGTTAAGGGGAGATGGACAGAGAAGGGGGATGCATTAATCCACAAGAGAGGGGAGGATCTAGGAGAATKTCTAAGAGGGGTCCAAKGGGGGTTTACCCATGTCTATTAATTTCACCCACATTCCTCAATTTTTTTATGACTATGTATTAAACTCTATTTTATGATTGAGTGTTCCCAAAGACAATSATTCAATGCATGTAAGAGGGTGGGTATGAGAATTCACATCCCATATTTATTGGGAGCATGAGGCTAAGTACAATCATCTTGAGGAAGTGTGTGAGTCAAGAAAGATAACCAAAGGAGAGGAAAATTGTATGGGCAATTACAATAGTTTTAGACAGTCAATGTTTTTGGTATGAACAACAAGTAGAGAGAAATAAAGAGAATTGGAAGATGGAGTAGCCATGGAGGGAAATTTCTAGAGCATGATGGAGAGTATTTGGAGCATATTTGGAGCTAAAGACTAAAGAGCCAGGTTTTCATACCTGAAGAGTGAACTTCTGAGTGAGTTACATTGCAAGAATAAGTGTTTTCTATTTTCAAATCCTGGGAAATCCTTTCGAACCATTTTCTAGTAGACCTAGGAGATCGGTTTGAGACACACATCAGTCGATTTTGATGGTGGAATCACTAGGGCACAATTTTCTAGACCAGAGGGGGTGCATTTCCCCCAGGGGGATCCATTCGAGGACCAGATACAACAGTTGAGGTATGAAAAG
This sequence comes from Picea glauca, assembly GCA_000966675.3. Classification (NCBI taxonomy): domain Eukaryota; kingdom Viridiplantae; phylum Streptophyta; class Pinopsida; order Pinales; family Pinaceae; genus Picea; species Picea glauca. Next base: position 101,720 of record JZKD02S1416420.1, read on the forward strand.
TCATCGATACTGTGAAGCAGAGTAGGGCACATTGTTTGGGATAGTTTCCAGGAACTTTCGAGAGGTATAGCCACCAGGGAGAACTTTTCAGACTTGCAATAGTTGTCGTATGAGCTGACATATCCACAACAGTTCTATATCTCATCCATTTCATTCCACAACATTCTTCGAGTATCAGGTATTATTGTGTTAGTTTCTTTTGTATTCCATCTAAGATCCTTTTGTCATTGATCTAGCCGAATGATTCATTTTATTTAGCTGCATTCTACATTTGTACTCCACGGAGATTTCATAATATAATCTTTGCAGTCTTTTGTTTCCATTACTATTTGAATGCTCATTTATATGTTGTAAACAATTAATCCTACACACACATTAGCAAAGTTTCCTATACTAGCCAAGTCTGGAACATTACATTGGTGCATGTAAATTAGGGGGTTGGTGCCTCCTTCTAGTTGGTGCTGGAGAATTTAGAAGTTGGTGCTTCATATGAATGTATTCTTGATATATATAAGAAAAAATTTCATGGTTTTCTCCCATTTGGGTTTCCATGTAAATTCCAGTGTACTTTGTATCTGATGTGATATTGTTGATTGGTACTTATTATGGTTATATACTCATGATATATTGAATGCAATAATAAATGATATATTGTTGATAAACTGAAGTTTATATATTGTGATTGAAAGTGGTATAATTGCTTATATTGATTCACCCCCCCCTCTCAGTATTCCAACAAAATTCTCATAAACAAAATAGGGAAGAGGAAACTTTTACCAAGCATAGAGAAGAATACACAAAGGTGTGGAAAAGGAAGCAAGAAGAACCAAAGAAGGAAGAATGTGGACTTGCAATGTATGCTCAAGACAAAGGAAGTCAATGGTACATTGATAGTGGATGTTTAAAACAAATGACAAGGGATCAAAACAAATTTCTCATCCTAAAGGAAGAAAATGGTGGCAGTGTTACCTTTAGGGATAATCCTTCTAGAATGATAGTTGGAAAAGGTATCGTTAGTCTTGATAATGGAAAGAATAAAACACAGAATGTATTGTATGTTGAAGGGTTAAAACACAATCTTATAAGTGTCAGTAAAATGTGTGATCAAGGTTACAACCTCAAATTTCATTCTAAAGGATGTGAGATAAGGAAATCAGGTTCAAGAAGATTAGTGCCAAATGCAAACATAACCCCGAGAAATCTATACACTTTCAATGAAGTTAAAGGAGAAAAATGTTGTATGAGACAAGTAGACAAAATTTGGTTATGTCATAGAAGGATGGGTCATATAAACTTTGACAATCTAGTAAAACTCAGCAAGACACAAGCAATAAGAGATATGCCAAGGATCTCAAAACCTATGGACACTATTTGTAAACCATGTTAGTACAAGAAGTAAACAAGAGTTAGTTTAAAAAAAAAGGAGAACTCAACACCAAATCCATTGGAACTTCTACACACAGATCTATGTGGGATATCAAGAACACAAACTTTAAAAGGTGAGAGTTATTTTATGTTGCTTATTGATGATTACACAATGATGACATGGATTACATTTCTTAAAGAAAAATCTGAAGAATTTGAGAAGTTTAAAGCTTTCAAAGCCTTATTTGAAAATGAGATTGATTTAAAAATCAAGTTCTTAAGATCATACGTAGGAGATGCATTTACATCTTATGAATTTGATGAATTCTATTTGAATCATGGAATCAAGGGACATTTTTCGACAGCAAGGACTCCATAGAAAAATGGATTTGTAGAAAGGAAGAACATATCTAATTCGGATTTTATGAGAAGAATGAAATGAACACAGATTATTATTATTATTAACACAAAAACAATGAAAAGTAATAGAGATACAATAAAACTGACTTACATTCAATAAAGAAATACATTGAAACCGTAAAATGTAGACTGAAAACAAGCTTGCTAGAATGGTGGCGACTTATCTATGAGAAGAGATGTGATGGATGCGCTCATTCATAAGAATATGAGTAAAATGAGGCTCTAAAATCCTTTTTACAATAAACATGAATGCCAAAAACCTAGACATCCAAAAACCTAACCCTAGGAGGTCAAGCACCAAGAGTCATGTGGGCACGGTTGGGGTAAGTTGGTACATCAACTTCCCGAGGTTGTAAATTTTGCATACGATCTTCGTTTTAGGTGCATGATGACCTGTTGGAAAGGTATATCCAAAGAATACACATTATGCCATAAAAATTTGACGCAATCTATAGTTTGACTATGGAGAGCCCTAAAAATGTTGTTTAGGGCCTCAAAAGAGCCCCAGAAGTTCAAGACCTGAAAACTGGAAAAAAACTTCCAAACTTCAAAACTGCTAAGATGAGCTAGTTGGAATAGGTGGGTGGCCATCTATATCCACCTAGATCAATCCTCCCCCCTCAGGAAGAAATTTTCTCCATTGTGTTGAGTTCCCCCATCATATGAGGAAATTTATGTTGAATTTGGCCTTGGGTGAACCAATTTCCTTGGTGCAAGAGCTGCCCTACTTTGACAACCCGATAAAGATGGATCCTCTACTTCCGAGTGCCCTTGAACTGTGTGTCCAAAATATGATCAGTGGATGCATGTTCCATACAGTCCAGTTTAAGCTATGCTGGTGTCAATTGTTCTACTATCTCTAAGGTGTCCAATAATGGTGGAAAATATGGCCGAAGGATATCCAAATTGAACACTGGGTGCAAGCCAAGGAAGGGGGGAATGTTGAGCTCAAAACAATTTTCGCCAACAACATTAGTGATGGTATAAGTTCCATAGTGGAGTGGACAAATATTTCTATGGGTCCCTGTAAGGAATTCTTTTTGCAAGTGCAACCAAACTTTGTCTCCCACCTAAAACTTGTGTGGCACTCGGTGTTGATCATGGCGCTACTTGTACTTGGTGTTGGACTTATGTAAACTATCCTGAACCTATTGGAGAATGTTTTGGATCCACTCAATGAATCGAGTGGATTTATTAGCTTGAGTTTGAGCATGGGGTGAGTCTTCCTGGGTAGCTGCAAGGGGTAGTGCAACATCCATGGGACCCAATGGTTGAAATCCCAACCCCACTTGAAAGGGGTTGTGGCTGGTTGAGCAATGAATGTCTCTATTATAGTTGTGTTGAAAATAGGTAAGAATCTCATACCATGTGGGAGGGTACTTAGAATTGTACATGTGCAGGATATGCACGATCATCCGGTTGATGGCCTCGGTTTGGCCATCCGTCTAGGAGTGGAAGCCAGTGGATTTGGTGAGCTTGGTGTCCAACAGTGACCATAGGCTTGACTAGAATGTGCTAAGGAATTGGTTGTCCTGATCTGAGATAATGGTTTTTGGTATCCCAAAATGTACCCACACTCGTTCAAAGAAGAGCTTGGAAGTAGCCTCAAGTGTGATTCTCTTCTTGTAGGTGTCCAAAATCGCCATCTTGGAAAACAGATCAACAACCACAAAAACACAGTCATTTCCCTACTTGGTGGACAAAAGGATTGACATGTAGTCCATTGATATGTATTCCTAGGGAATGTTAGGAGTAGGAAGAGGGGTGTATAGGAATTGTTTCTTAGTGGTCAGTTTGACAAGAGTGCAAGAAGTGTAGGACATGATATACTTGTTGACATCCTATCAAAGTTTTGGCCAGTAGAAATGTTTCTACAACATTGCCACTATATTTTCTATGCCAAATTGTCCTGCCACCTGACTATAGTGGGATTCCCAATCATCTTCGCTCACTCTCTTGATGGAACTCAAAGTTGGTCTAGATGGAACAACTTCTCGTCCTTAAGATGGAAATTAGTGACAGTTGTGTTTTGACCCAACATCTAGTAGGTGGTTTCGAAGTCGAGATCTTTCTCATAGAGTTGGGGCCATCTGTAGGTATTGTGGCTACAATATTCTAGCACCGTGGTGAGTGTCGTGACTGGAGGTCAGCTGAGGAAATCAACGACGTGATTGGTAATTCATGTCTTATATTTAATTTTTAGGTGGAACTACTACAAGTATGTGGACCACTTCTGATGGTGGTCTTTCTACAATTTACCTTGTGTCTGCATGAACTGCAATGGCTTATGATCAGTGTGGATGATTTTCTCCTTCC
>JZKD02S1416420.1:126564-137103 GCA_000966675.3 Picea glauca
ACTACTTGTCTCAACCATGTACCCAACATGTACCTTAACCAAAATCCCTCATCAATTTCATCATCCAAATATGATTTGTAACTCTGTAATAGACATGGTGTATATGATCACATACCTACAAACCTTCCTTAACTTTAAAAACAAGATACTAGCATTTTCATCAAACTTTTCTTTAGTCTCGCATGACTAGTTTTGGATTAGTCAACAACCCTAACTTGAAATAATCATAACTTTGTACCTTTAATGAACAAAGATCTGAAACTGATAGAAAATTTTCTTTAGTGTGTTTTATGCAATTCCTCCAGGTGTCACTACTTGGAACCTCTCAGAAAAGGAGTTATAGAAAAAATGACATACCTTGTTGAATTCTGTCTTATTCTAGAGAGCAACCTTATAGAGCATGCCCTGTACAGAATATTTGTTGAATAGATACGAAACTTTTACACAGAATACTACAGACTGCAATATAACCAACACATTTGGTCCTACTTAATTTGGATCTATTATGAATATGTTAAGACATTTTTACTCGAAACACTTGTTTTAGACTAGTTTTAGGACTAGCCACAAACCCTATTTTCCACGGAGTGTAACTCCAAAAATAAAACAACCAAGATGAATTTTTTACCAAATGTACTTGGATATGTTTCCTAAATGGAATAGCAATTTCACTTTCTGTGTCATTCTAGAAAAAAATTTATTGCAAAAATGGTGAGATGACCTGTAAATTACATACCTTAGAAATCATCATCAAAAGAATTTATCCTCCCTTGAATTCCGACCTTCTTTTCTTCACCTACCCTATGAAATTTGGATTAGATATCCTTTGGTTACCTCAGACACCTATAGATATTCAATATTCTCAAGTGTGATATAAAATGAGAGAGCCTTGCCTCTTATTTATACTATCCAAGTAGCTTCCTTAAAAGCATCTTCTAGGTCACTTTGCCCACTTTCCTTATTTTAGGGTTAACCCACTTCTAATTTCTCCATTAAATTTATTATTGAAATAATTTATTTTGTATTCACTTTGAAATATAGTAGACTCATCACTTCACTTTATTATTTACCTTCTAAAATCTCTTGAACCACTTTGACTACTTTGACCTTTTGGGGCTTCTAGATGACATATGAGGGTCCTCCAACTTCGTAAGGCCATAACTCTCAAACCATGAGTAGTTATGTGACATTACACATACCACCAAAAATGGAATGACTTGTACTATCCACATATAATAGTATTACCTGAAAATATATCAAAACTCGTACCATTATCCATAAAACAAACTTGGGTCCATTACCCAAACTTGGGTTATCCAACTTCTCATGGCCATAACTCTCTAACCGTGAGGAGTTATGTGAAGTTCCACATACCATCGGAAATAGAATGATAAGAAATATACATCTAGGATAGTTTCATTGAAAAATTCACTGACCTTCATCTCATTATTCCACAAATAAGCATGGTTTATCTAACCATACTTCTAGGATAACTCAATCTGCAAAGCGTCTTCCCGTGAGGGATTTCACCACAAGGGGACCACTTTGGAGTTCATCCATTTGTACTTATTATCAAACATGACAAGAAAATAATGATTCATCTTTAAATCAAACAAACTTGGTTCCATTACCCAAACCTTTGTGCTACTGGGATTTCTTCAAGGGTTGACATCAATGACAACCAACCTTAATCAACAATCTCCCCCTTTGGTATTGTTGGAATATGGGCAGACCCAGGGTTCAACTCTAAAAACGCACCAAAAATCCCTAACTATTAGCCCTTTCAGAAACACCTGTGCATCAGATGCAGTCTCACCCAAAGTAGCAAGAGGGGGGTTGCAGGACACATGTTTCTACAACCAGAGGACATGCAAAGTGGATCCAAGGCAACAACACACAACAATCTAGTTATTATTTATCTCTCTTAAGACTATTGTGCAAGTTATATCTCAGATCTAGCACAATATTACAATAACATTATAGCAGAAATAAAAGAACACAACACCAACCACAAATGACAACAAGATATATGTGGTTCACCCTCTCCCCAGGGCTACATCCATAAAACTGCGTTTCTTGATACATTATGTGAAAGCATACAGTTCTATCTGCACTCTTATCTTGCAGATCTCTCTTTCATTCTCTTCTTATCTCCACTCCCTGTGCACCTAGTTGTAGGGTTGATCTTTGCACCAAGCTGAAGATCTTACAATACATAATTCTCTCACACACAACACTTCTCCCTCTCCCCTTACAACAACAACAATAATTGTGCTCAATAACATAATAAAATAACCATATCAACTAATGACGAACCCCACCCGACTCCCTTAGACCTTTATTTATACATTACAATGACTCTCATACAAACTTAAGCCAAAACCTAGGTGTCAAAAACCTAAATACCAAAACCTTAAGTGTCTAAAACTCTAGGTCAACTTGACCCATATTTTTAGGGCTTCGCCAACCTATATTTCCTTATTTCCCACGAGGTGCTCCAAAGCACTTGTTGGTGGCTTTTTCCGCTTACTGAGTTGTCCACGATCCATCTTCCTCAATATTCTCATTCAATGAATCACTTTCCCTTACTTTTCTCCTTCCTTGAATACTTCGACCCACTCTCAGTTAATGTGCCTTCCGAACAATTGATACTTCACGCTTCTTCCTTAATCTTCGATCTCTTCCATAACCAAGGGCCAACAAGCCCTCAACACTGACCTGTGACTTGTCCTGGGTCACTACAGGTCTGAACCTTCTATTTTACTTCGACTTCAGACTACGCAGGGCAGCTTGTGCTTTCTTCTTTGTCCCTCGCTTCCTTTTGCAAACTGTCTTTTCTGTGTCTGGTACCCAGTTTTAACTGCACCTGGTACCTAGACCCTTCCTCTTATGCTTTTACTAAGAGCTGCGAGGCAGTTGGTTGTCATAATACAATTTCAAATGACTCCCATTCACTAAACCTTCCTTCCATTCTCCATTCAAAGTCTTCAACTGCGCATATCCTCCTTCTGTAACATAGGCAACCTCATATGGCCTAAGCCAATGTGTTTTGAACTTCCTTGGATGCTTCATGAACTTGTTTTCATATACTGATACCAGATATCCTTGCTTAATGCTTTCTTCTTGATGTTCCTGTCATGATAGGCCTTTTCTCATTCCTTCTGTACCTGCTGATGAAATCCTGCAATAAATCTGTCTTATTCCAGTTCCATCAACTACGCAAGTCTATCTTGCACAACGCTTGTGTCATCCATATCTGTAAATGATGCAATTATTAAGATAGGAACTAGGTATTCCATAGGTACGATTTCTTCTAGACCATAAACCAACTTAAAGGGAGTATGCATTGCCAACTTCTTGCAAGTGGTTCTATAGGCCCATAATGCTGCTGGTACTCTCAAATCCCAATCATCCCTGTTCACACTATAAATCTCCGTCAGCACTATCTCCAAGATATTATTGAAAGATTTGACCATCCCATTCGCTTGTGCATGGTATGGAGTACTCTTATGATGATGAACTTCAAATTCCCGAGTCAAGGCTTCAATGGTCCTATTAATAAAATGTGTTCCTTGATCACTCATCAGGGTCTTCGAGCATCCAAATTAGGTTATAATATCATCGAATATGAATCATGCAGTTGTAGTTTCAATATCGTCCTTAACTTATCTTGCCTTTTTGCATCTGGTCAAATACTTTGTCGCAGTGATGATGTATATAACTTCTGTGTGATTCCCTGGTGGGTTAATAGGTCCCACAAAATCAATATCCCATTTCTCAAAGGCATGTAAAGTCAGCTGAGGTGCTAAAGGCATCTCATCTATTCTATATGGTTTCCCAACTCTTTGACATACATCACAGACTTTGTAGTATTCCTTAGCATCTTTGTGTAGAGTGGACCACCAGAGGACATCTCTAAGAACCTTCTGCGTTGTTTCTTTCCTTACATAGTGTTCTCCTACAATGCCTTCATGTGCTTCTGCTAGAATCAATGGTCTCTCTACCTCCATAACACATCTCTTCAAGATCTCATCAGGTCCCATCTTATATAGATGTCGAGCTATGAGTGTAAAATCTGCAGCCTGAACTACCAATTGTTTCTTTTGAATAATTGTATATCCACAAGGTGCCATTCCTATTGATAGGAATTTGACTATCTCTGCAAAGTGATCATCAACCTTTCTGATGGCCAACATCTGTGAATTTGGTAGTGTATCCTCCAAACTAGTAGGTTCCTCTCCGTGTTCCAATCTGGACAAGTGATCATGTCCCTTGCTCATTCTCCCTGGCTTGACCACAATCTCAAAATCATATTCCTAGAATAGAAGTATCCATATGCATATTCTTCCCCCCAACACTGGCTTGTTGACTAAGTATTTCAATGCAGATTGATTAGTGAATATCTTAAAGTATCCTCCCAACAAGTAGTGATGAAACTTTTGCAACACATACACCATGGCTAAACCTTCTCTTTTAGTAGTGGTGTAATTTATCTCAGCTGTAGAGAGATTCATGCTAGAAAAGGCTAATGGATGGTCAATATATCCTGCTCCTGGTTGTTCTAGCACTACTCCCAATGCAATAGAGGATTCATCGACATGCACATGAAATTCCTTACTCCAATATGGGAAAACCAGAATAGGCGCAGTAACCATTTTTTGTTTCAGTGTGTTGAAGCTCTGTTGTCATTCTTTTGTCCATTGAAACTGACAATATTTCTTCAAAAGATTCTCCATGGGTGCTATAATATGTGCATATCCCTTAATGAAATTTTTGTAATATCCAGTATGTCCAGCACAATGTGCAACTGTATAACTGAAGTGGGAGGAGGTAGATCAACAATGATGTCGATCTTGGAGGGATCTACCAACAACCTCTACTTACACACAATATGGCCTAGCAACACTCCAAAGGGTTAAAAAAAGATGCACTTCTTTAGGTTTAGGGAAATCTGACATTTCCCGCACTTATCCAACATTATTCTTAAACATTCAATATGATTTTAGAATAAGCTAAAAATAGTCCAATCATCAAAATATGCTTCCAAAAATTTACGTAAAAACTCCTTGAATGCTTCAACCATCACCCTAGAAAATATGGTTGGTGCATTCTTCAATCCAAAAGAAATCACTGTATACTGGTAGGATCCCCATTATTTTGAAAATGTGGTCATATGGCGATCTTCTGTGGCAATCCTGATCTGGTGATAACCTGAAAATCCATCGGTGAAGAAGTAAACTTCCCGTCCTCCCACATTATCTAGCACTTCGTCAGTGAATGGTGTAGGGAATGGATCATGTAAGAATGCATCATTCAAATTCCTTAAGTCTACATAGATTCTAATCTCTCCTGTCTTCTTATCGTAGACCACCATAGGGCTAATGCATTCCGACTTTTCAACATGTTCTATGATTCTTGCTTCGAACATTCTGTCTAATTCAATCTTGAATTTCTTCTTATATTTAGGATTCAATCTGTAGGGTCTCTGCTTGACTGGCCTTGCATCTGGTTTCAAGGGGATCTTTATCTCTCCCATGGGCCCTCTAATGCTCTTCATATCAGTGAACTTGGTTAGAAACAAGTCCTAGTATTCATGCAGTAGTTCTTTGATCTTATCAATGGTGGAAGCATCTCAATAATCTCCAACGTTAGCCATATTAGGTTCTTGCTTTGTTCCGATGTTAACTTTCTTGATTTTAATTGGTTTTCCAATGGAAGGTAGTTTGACTCCTGGTCCTTCTACGTCTCTTTGTCCCTCTATTTCTATGATGTTCACTTTCCTAGGATCATTTTCTCCATCATCATTGATATTGTAACAACCTTGCAATTTCTAAAGTGGTGTAGTCCACTCATCTTCTTCTTGCTCCAAAGGAAGGTTAGGTGCCTCCTCAAAGACTTTTTGTCTTACAACTTGTAAAGCTTGGTCTACTATGGGGTACCGACTCTCAAATAAAATTGTATCTACAAAGTTATGAGTCATACCGTGCCAATCGATAGTGGTGAGGTGCAGTTCTGCTTGAAGATACCAATTAATAGGCATTGTGTCCAAGGTGTTAATGAATTTGTGCACCCACTTTTCTTGAGGATTGTTGCTCCAGGCCTCCTTACAACTTCACACATGGTGCTTTGGACATCTTCGACTCGTGTATCGAACTTTGTACCCTTTGAATTGGTCTGAAAAATGCACTATCATCAAAGCGCGACATTGCACCCATTCCACGATATTCTTATTATGTGTTTGACAGCATCTTGCTGGTGTTTCTTTTAAAGCTTCATCCAGTGGCAAGAGTCGTTGTTGTAATGGTACAATTTCTTCAAATTCCAACAAGAAAGTTTCTAAGTGATTTAAACCGTCAAAGGTGGGCAAATTACTTACTTCTATTCCAATCTAGTGAACTTACCTGGTCAATCTAGCACACCTTCGCGCAGAAACTTCATACATTTTGTTCTACCAATTCTCCTGTTCTTCTTCTAAGTCCTATGAACATGCGTTGTCACTTCGTCAGCTTAAATTCCCATCTTCTATAGAATTAATGTAATCCTGTTGTCTTGCTATCAATTTATATATATTCTCTATCTCATATGCACGGTCTTCTTCTCTGATGGTTTATGTGTATCTGCAACCTTCATTAGGATCCAGAGGTGCAATGACCCTAAGGCCATCACCTTCAAATTCCATTCTTCTTTTCTTTAAGTCAACAACAGTAGAATTGTTGAAAGCCCAATCAATTCCTAACAATGCAGGATAAGGAAAACTATCCTCAACTATATCAATCACCTCGAAGTCTGAAAATGTTCTTACTCCGTCGATGTCCACAAGGACATGCTACAATATTCCAAAGGGGATTACTACCTGCTGATTAGCCATCCTAATCCTGATAGGGGAATAAATTAGCTTAGGTTTTCCCATCAGTGCCCAGGTATGCTTCATCATAGCATTGAATTCTGATCCTAAGTCGAGGACCACATAATCTATGTCATAGTCTCTAATCTGAGAATTAAGGTGTAGTTCCTTATTTGTCCTTCTCTTTTTGGATACTTGATGTACTTCTCTATTCAACAAAGGGTCTACCTTCCCTAGTTTATATTGTTGGATCAAGTGTTGTAGTTCTTGTATGGCTCTTTCATCTTTAATCAAATCAATGAATGTATACAAGAAACTGATAAGCTTGCTTACCTATTTTCCTTCTCTCGGTGAAGCATATTGATCGAATGCCAGAGGCATCCCACATTCTCTCACTTTTGGTTGTGCCTTTGATGAAGAAGACTGATCTCCTCCAAATTATTTTCTTGCCTCTTCAAATTTTTTCTTTTCTTTTCTTGGATCAAACTCTTGTGTCTTCTCTACAGCTCTTCTGACCCTTGATTCTTCTATAGTCTTTCCTAGGGTCACTCTGTCTTCTCCAGTAACAACACCTCCTMTAGTGATAACAATGACTCTGGGATCCTCTCTGTGAGGTTATTCTGAGATTAGTTGTACTTGTTGGTCTCCTCCTCGTCACTCTTGGAKTTTGGCTAACAACACATGACAATCTTCAATAACAAGTTCAAATGAATTGCAGTAGCTGCAAGTGGTACAAGGGTTCTGACAGTCCCTTTCCAAATGTCTTGGTTGTGCGYAATTATAACAAATGATCTGACCTCGACCTTGACCCATGCCTCCTCCTCTTCCTCTTCCTCTTAATCCACTACGAGGGTTGAATTTTCCTCTTCCCGGGGAGTTAAACTGCATATTATTTCCTTCCTGCTACACTTCGCCTTGAATTCTATATGTGTCTATTGATCTTTCATGCAAGATATCATAAGCCCTATAGTCCTTCTCATCATGCCCCACATATTTACAGAATGTGCAGTAAATATTTTTAGGTGTCTGAACATATTTTTGCATGTAATAGCATTCACCAGGGTGATGTCTATTTCTACATACTTCGCACCAGGGTAGAGTAACCTGCTTCAAAGGGATCGAAGCTCTAGAAGACAAGTACTCATGAAATAGGGGACAATGCTCCTTAGCATGGCCTTTTGATTTGCATTGGATACACAAGATGTCCTCTCTTTTATCTTTTTCCTTATCTTTCTTCATATCTTTGACCTACAGAGATAAGATAGTTAGCTGACTCAAAATTTGACTCATACCTGAGTTGGATTCTCCCATAGGGACTGATTGTAGTTTTATGGTGATCTCTAACTCCTCAGCCTTTGAAGCAACCTTCTATTGCATCAAAAGAAATTTGATGTGTGGAAAGAGGGCATCGATGAACCATTCTTTATTCTGTTCATCTGGAATGTGAAAACGTAATCGGCCTGTCAAGGTCTTAAACCTATGATCAAACTCCCAAATAGCTTTAGCTACTCTCTGCTTGATTTCTTTCAGTTCTGTAATGCATTATGACTCTGACTTGGGTTCCTTGAATTCGGCACTCAGCACAGTCTTGATCTCGTTCAGTGGTTTAGGCTATGCATTCTCTGTAGAAAACTTCATATACCAACTTAGTGAGCGGTCTCTCAAGGTAGTGCTAAATTGATCTCTCTTAACTGCTTCTTCATTGACTTTCTTAATACTCCATACAACCTCACATAAGAACTAGTGTTGATCAGGATATTTAGATCCATCTCCTCTAAAGATAGGTAGCCTCATTTCATCTGTGATAGATATTCCTAGGTTTCTTGACTGAGTATGTACTGAACTGCTGGTAATAGTGCTCTGATAACTCTGACTACTTTGGTTAGTTAATGTTGCTATAAAAACAAGAGGAGTGATGGTACTTACTTCGAGGGTAGGCGCAGTCCCTGAAGTTATTGATTCTCCTCAGCGAGGTTCTTCAGTCTTCCCTTCCTATGACCTAGTGGACTCTCAATGTTCCTCGTTCACTAACTCATCTTTTTCTCCACTGTATAACCCTTCATCCTGTGCCAGTGGTTCATGGATCTACTCAAACAGGTTTACCAGAGGAACCTCTATGAAGGTTCTCCCACTACGCGTATGTCCAACCTCTGTGTTGTTGTCATTGTTTGAGTTCTTGAACATTAGATTTTCGATCTGACCAACTACTGTATCTTCAAGATGTTCTTCTCATGCAATAACATCTTGATCTTCAACTTCAAAAAGTGTAAAAATTTTCCTCTAGGCCCATTAAAGAAATATCTTTGTGCTTGGCTAGATGACTCAACTCTTTCAATAGAAAACTCGGTGATGTAACCTGCAATAGTGGTATCGAACCAGTGATCTACTACTCGTGACACAACGTTATCAAATATCTTTACCTTCTTGATCAACATCGATGTCCAAACCACAGGTTGTCTAGGTCTAATTTCAAACTAGGTATTTGCTAATCTGGCTAGCCACTCGTATAGCTACTGATGAATTCCTGCAAAGAAAATCTCATGTATATCAGTGAAGATATACCTTCCCAACCAGTATTATGTACTAAGATTAGGGTTCTTGTTCTGACCTTCGGTGAAGTCTCTCTCTTGTTCTCACTTTTGAATCTCTGTCTTTGATGGAAACCACCTTGACATTCCCTCAAGAAGATCCTGATCCCAAAAACATAACCATTTTTTGGCACAGGGGTAGACCCAGGGTTCAACTCTAACAATGCACCTACAAGCCTTAACTACTGGCCCTTTCGGCAACACCTGCGCAGTAGATGCAATCTCACCTGAAGTAGCAATAGGGGGGTTGCAGGACACATGTGTCTACAACCAGAGGAAATGAAAAGTGGATCGAAGGCAACAACACACAACAATCTAGTTATTCTTTATCTCCCTTAAGCCTACTACACAAGTTATATATTATATCTAACACAATATTGCAATAACTATATAACAGAAAACAAAGAACACAACACCAACCACAAATGACAACAAGATATACCTGGTTCACCCTCTCCCTAGGGCTACATCCACTGAACTGCATTTCTTGATATATTACGTGAAAACATACAGTTTTATCTGCTCTATTAGCTTTCAGATCTCTCTTTCATTCTCTTCTTCTCTCCCTTTCCTATGCACCCAACTGCAGGGTTGATCTTTGCACCCATCTGAAGGTATTACAATATAGAATTCTCTCACACACAACACTTCTCCCTCTCCCATTACAACAACAACAATAATCGTATTCAACAACATAAGAAAATAACCATATAAACTAATGACGAACCCCACCTGACTCCCTTAGACCTTTATTTATACATTATAATGACTCTTAGACAACCTTAGGCCGAAACCTAGGTGTCAAAACCTTAAATACCAAAACCATAGGTGTCTAACCCTAGATCAACTTGACCCATATTTTCGGGGCTTCGCCAGCCTGTCTTTCCTTCTTTCCCACGAGGTGCTCCAAATCACTCGTTGGTGGATTTTTCCACTTTCTGATTTTTCCACGATCCATCTTCCTTGATTATCTGTCTTCCTCTATCTTCTCGTTCACAACTCACTTTCCCTTACTTCACACCTTCTTTTCTTCTTCTTTGACTACTTCGACCCACTCTCAGTCAATGTGCCTTCCGTGCAGTTCGTACTTCATTCTTATTCCTTAAT
>JZKD02S1416420.1:150038-170433 GCA_000966675.3 Picea glauca
TTCACTTTCCAGATTTCATTCAAGTACTAGGATTTAATCATAGAGTATAGTGGTAGGAATACACAAACAATTAGCTCATGTTGTATCTTGACTCATACTATGTTACAACTCGAAGTTTAATTGCCTTGATCGATAATTTAATTGATGGAAATTAGGTATATAATTTACCCATCACAGGGGTTCATTTCACCCACATCTGTGAATGAAAGAGGTTCTCGCCTTCCTCTGGCTCATTCATTCACCGTGATGGATATTAGTGGTAGAAACGGTGGCACTGGGGTCCGCATCAACAATCTGTCTCCCCTTTTTTGGTCTTGACTCAGATTTAGAACCCACATCTGATTTATAGGCTTTCACGTTAGCCACCAATGACTTCTTTGAGAGAAAATCAACAATTTTATGCCAAGGGATCTTATGGAAGTCGCACCACTTCGCGATATCTTTCTTCATATTTCCATTGTCCTTCTTTGTTTGTGGCTTAGACTAATTGTCCTGAGGCTATAAATCTTTGCTCTAGCCTTTGTTTTGCGTATTGGGGCTTCCATTTCCCTGCTCCTGCCATGAGGGGTTCCCAGACCCAAAATTTCATGTATTTTGTTTAAGCTTCTGCTCGATTTTGATGACATATCGATAGGCCATGCCCAAGGACGAGATGTCTAGAAAACTCCATTTCTTCCTAGATGTATCTATGCAGACCACTATGGTAATTAAGAACCATATGTAACTTAAAATATTTGATACCCATATTGTTGCATAAGGTATGGAATATATTTGTCAGTTATAGCACTGCTTCGTCCCTTTCCTACCGCAGTGTGGTCCATTTTGTATGTAGGTCATCATAACCTCCAATAAAGCAATATTGTTCCTTAATAACATCCTTGAAGGATTCCCAGGTGAGTATGAATGTAAATAAATAGGGTTCATCTATTTTATTTTTCTCATAGAAAGTCTCCCACCAATAATTGACATGGGGGATGGCTTTGAGGAGCGCAAAGGTAATTTTTTCTCCATTCAAAAAGTTATGGAAAAAATACCCTTCTAGCAGATTCAACCATTTTTATACATCATCTGCATCTATTTGACCTTCAAATATAGGAATGTCAAATTTTATATGTACCTTGAAGGGGGCGGTGCCTCCACTCAAGGAAGATGCATCATGTGTTGGTAGCCATCGAAGGATTTGCACAAAATTATCCATCATCTCGTTCCTCTATTGCGCGAGGGATTCCTCGAGAAGCAGTTTGAAAGGATATCCTGTCCCGTCATATTTATTTTATCCTGCCATGGAATGTTTCTTGGGTGTGTGATAGCTCTTTTCCTCAAGAGAAACAATCTTGAGATCTAACTCTTTGTACCTTGACCTTGTCGGGGACATGCACTAACAACAACAAGGAGCATACTTCTCTGATACCACTAATTCGGATTTTATGAGTAGAACGAAATGAAAACAGATTATTATTATCATTAACATAGAGACACAATGAACAATAACAAATATACATTAAAATTGACTTCTATTCGACAAATAAATATGATGAAACTGTAAAATGCACACCGAAAACAAGCTTGCTAGAATACTGGCGGCTTATCTATGAGAAGAGATGTGATGACTGTGCTCATTCTGAAGAAGATGAGTACAATGAGGCTCTGAAATCATTTTTACAATAAAAATGAATCCCAAAAACCTATACATCCAAAAACCTAACCCTAACAAATGAAGTGCCAAGAGTCATGTGGACCCCGTTGGGGTAAGTTAGTATATCAACTTCCTAGGGTCGTAACTTTTGCATACGATCTCTGTTTTAGGTGCATGATAGCCCGTTGGAAAGGTCTATATGATGAATACACATTATACCATGAAATTTTTAGGTTGTCTATGGTTTGACTATGGAGAGCCCTAAAAACGTTGTTTAGGGCCTCAAAATGGAAAAAACTGCCAAACTGGAAAAATGCCAAGATGAGCCAGTTGGAATAGGTGGGTGGCCACTGATATGCACCTGTATAAATATATATACAATAAATGGATAGAAAATTTTTGAATGAATCCAAACTACTAGACACCTTTTGGAGAGAAGAAGGCAACACAACATTCTACATTTTGAATAGAGAACAAATTAAAGTGAATAGAAGCAAGACACCTTATGAATTATGGAAAGTTATACCAACTACAATGAAATACTTAAAATTATTTAGGAGAAAGTTCTATATAAATATAAATGAAGATAATTTAGGAAAGTTTGATTCCAGAATAGATGAAGGTATATTTCTTGGCGATGCATCTGGAATTAAGGCCTACAAATGATACAACAAAAGACTATGGAAGGATGTAGATAGTATTGACATCAGAGTGGATGAAGAAATACCTCAAGAAGAAAAGTCACAAACAAATTAAGATCCAAAAGAGACAGTCTAAAAAGAAGAAGAAAAGGAAGAATAAAAGAAAGAACAAGAAGAAATNTTCACTTTCCAGATTTCATTCAAGTACTAGGATTTAATCATAGAGTATAGTGGTAGGAATACACAAACAATTAGCTCATGTTGTATCTTGACTCATACTATGTTACAACTCGAAGTTTAATTGCCTTGATCGATAATTTAATTGATGGAAATTAGGTATATAATTTACCCATCACAGGGGTTCATTTCACCCACATCTGTGAATGAAAGAGGTTCTCGCCTTCCTCTGGCTCATTCATTCACCGTGATGGATATTAGTGGTAGAAACGGTGGCACTGGGGTCCGCATCAACAATCTGTCTCCCCTTTTTTGGTCTTGACTCAGATTTAGAACCCACATCTGATTTATAGGCTTTCACGTTAGCCACCAATGACTTCTTTGAGAGAAAATCAACAATTTTATGCCAAGGGATCTTATGGAAGTCGCACCACTTCGCGATATCTTTCTTCATATTTCCATTGTCCTTCTTTGTTTGTGGCTTAGACTAATTGTCCTGAGGCTATAAATCTTTGCTCTAGCCTTTGTTTTGCGTATTGGGGCTTCCATTTCCCTGCTCCTGCCATGAGGGGTTCCCAGACCCAAAATTTCATGTATTTTGTTTAAGCTTCTGCTCGATTTTGATGACATATCGATAGGCCATGCCCAAGGACGAGATGTCTAGAAAACTCCATTTCTTCCTAGATGTATCTATGCAGACCACTATGGTAATTAAGAACCATATGTAACTTAAAATATTTGATACCCATATTGTTGCATAAGGTATGGAATATATTTGTCAGTTATAGCACTGCTTCGTCCCTTTCCTACCGCAGTGTGGTCCATTTTGTATGTAGGTCATCATAACCTCCAATAAAGCAATATTGTTCCTTAATAACATCCTTGAAGGATTCCCAGGTGAGTATGAATGTAAATAAATAGGGTTCATCTATTTTATTTTTCTCATAGAAAGTCTCCCACCAATAATTGACATGGGGGATGGCTTTGAGGAGCGCAAAGGTAATTTTTTCTCCATTCAAAAAGTTATGGAAAAAATACCCTTCTAGCAGATTCAACCATTTTTATACATCATCTGCATCTATTTGACCTTCAAATATAGGAATGTCAAATTTTATATGTACCTTGAAGGGGGCGGTGCCTCCACTCAAGGAAGATGCATCATGTGTTGGTAGCCATCGAAGGATTTGCACAAAATTATCCATCATCTCGTTCCTCTATTGCGCGAGGGATTCCTCGAGAAGCAGTTTGAAAGGATATCCTGTCCCGTCATATTTATTTTATCCTGCCATGGAATGTTTCTTGGGTGTGTGATAGCTCTTTTCCTCAAGAGAAACAATCTTGAGATCTAACTCTTTGTACCTTGACCTTGTCGGGGACATGCACTAACAACAACAAGGAGCATACTTCTCTGATACCACTAATTCGGATTTTATGAGTAGAACGAAATGAAAACAGATTATTATTATCATTAACATAGAGACACAATGAACAATAACAAATATACATTAAAATTGACTTCTATTCGACAAATAAATATGATGAAACTGTAAAATGCACACCGAAAACAAGCTTGCTAGAATACTGGCGGCTTATCTATGAGAAGAGATGTGATGACTGTGCTCATTCTGAAGAAGATGAGTACAACGAGGCTCTGAAATCATTTTTACAATAAAAATGAATCCCAAAAACCTATACATCCAAAAACCTAACCCTAACAAATGAAGTGCCAAGAGTTATGTGGACCCCGTTGGGGTAAGTTAGTATATCAACTTCCTAGGGTCGTAACTTTTGCATACGATCTCCGTTTTAGGTGCATGATAGCCCGTTTGAAAGGTCTATATGATGAATACACATTATACCATGAAATTTTTAGGTTGTCTATGGTTTGACTATGGAGAGCCCTAAAAACGTTGTTTAGGGCCTCAAAATGGCCCCAGAAGTTAAGGACCCAAAAAATGGAAAAAACTGCCAAACTGGAAAAATGCCAAGATGAGCCAGTTGGAATAGGTGGGTGGCCACTGATATGCACCTGTATAAATATATATACAATAAATGGATAGAAAAATTTTGAATGAATCCAAACTACTAGACACCTTTAGGAAACACAACATTCTACATTTTGAATAGAGAACAAATTAAAGTGAATAGAAGCAAGACACCTTATGAATTATGGAAAGTTATACCAACTACAATCAAATACTTAAAATTATTTAGGAGAAAGTTCTATATAAATATAAATGAAGATAATTTAGGAAAGTTTGATTCCAGAATAGATGAAGGTATATTTCTTGGCTATGCATCTGGAATTAAGGCCTACAAATGATACAACAAAAGACTATGGAAGGATGTAGATAGTATTGACGTCAGAGTGGATGAAGAAATACCTCAAGAAGAAAAGTCACAAACAAATTAAGATCCAAAAGAGACAGTCTAAAAAGAAGAAGAAAAGGAAGAATAAAAGAAAGAACAAGAAGAAATAGAATGCCAATATCCAAAGACACCATCCATAATTATTTAGAAGAATCATCTAGAAAGTCATATTATTGGAGATATAGATACGTGAGTTCAGACCATAAGAAGATTGAATTTTTATTTGATATAAAAAATAGATCCCAATAATTTCACACAATCTAGTGAAGATACAAATTGGGTTAATGCTATGGAAGAAGAACTAAATCAGATTGAGAGAATGAGACATGGGAACTTGTGCCCCGACCCAAAGGTAATAATGTGATTGGAACCAAATGGGTCTTCATAAAGAAATTGGATGAAGATGGACAAGAAGTAAGAAATACATAAATATTTCTTTGTAAAGGGTATTCTTAAGTTGATGGTATTGACTTTGAAGAAACATTTTCTCCAATTCCAAGATTAGAAGCAATCAAAGAGTTTTTGGAATTTTCATGTTTCAAGATCTTCAAAGTCTATAAATGGATTTCAAGTCATCCTTTCTAAATGGAAATATAGAAGAAGAAATATATATTTAATAGAGAGAAGGATTTCAATTTTTAGACAACGAAGATTATGTATGCATACTGAAGAAAGCACATTATGGACTAAAGAGAGCTCCCAAAGCTTGGTATTCAAGACTTGAAAAATACCTACAACAAGAAGGTTTCAAAAGAGGAGTTGAAGATAACAATATTTACATCAAAACAAACAATGAATATCTATTAATCATTATGGTTTATGTTGATGATATCATTTTTGGAAGTTTTGTTGCTAGAATGAGCCAAAAGTTTTCAGAAGAAATGAAAAAAGAATTTGAGATGTCCATGCTTGGATAATTGTCCTTCTTTATAGGTTTGCAGATTTCTCAATCCAACAAAGGCATATTCATTTCTCGGACTAAATATTTTTGGGTTACTCAGAGAGGGGGGTTGAATCATGAATGAGCAATTTATACCACTTATTAATCCTTTTAGCCACAATGTGTATTCCTTTAACTTATTCAACAATGTTCATCAGTTCATCATCAATATATTATTTCATCATAACATTAACATCCATCAGTGCATAATGAACAATAATAGACACATCCAAACAATACACATTACACTACTATTTTACGTGGAAACCCAATGTGGGAGAAAACCAAGAAATGTTTTTCTTATAGGTAAAATAATTACATTCAAGGAAGAACCAACTTCCAATTCTCTGGCTCCAAATAGAAGGAGGCTCCAACCCCCTAGTTTCTCAAGCTCCAACCTGAGGGAAGCTCCAACTCTCGAATTCTTTGGCTCCAACCCCCTAATTATTAGGCTCCAACTCCCTGGTTCTCTGGCTCCAACAAAAAGGTGGATACAACCACCTATCCTTGCCTCGTCCTACTTCCCTAAAATATAAATTCCAAATATAGAAAACCTACTAGTGTCACTAAATCAATCACTGCCACTATCACTCTATCACTATTAACTTGTACCAACACTCTATCAAAACCTATACGAACCTTCTTCAAATATTTTTGACAGATATGTGACATGTCTACTCTGCAAAACGTAGATGTCCATGACTCTCGTTATTGCAAGATGTCTACTCCTCTCTTCTCTGCAACTCACAGACTACTACCAACTTTCCCAATTTTACTATCATTGTCTCTCTTTCTGTCAATCTATCACTGTAAAACCTATCACATCAAGATGTAACAACCTACACCAAACAACCTGCACCAACAATGATCTCTACCAACCTGTACCAACAACCTATACCAACCTGTACCAACAACATGTTCCTCTCAACCTATCACATCAACTCAACAACCAAACCATATCTAATCACATAGATCAACCAACAAGACAATTCTCAATCATATGCACAATATCACCGAAATGTGCATCAACATAAACCATTCACAAGAACTCATAACCATCACTAAAATATACCAAGATCAATATGTGATTCTAATGATATGCCCAGACATGTATACCACATCATCTATAAACCATGTGCCAAGAACATGTATATCAACTATACCAAACTATGCCTCATCAAGATACACTAACATCACCATACCATGTACCTCATGTATGATAAAAATCATCAATTATATGTCTCATCCATGTACCTCAACTATATACCAAAACATATACCAACATAACCAACAAGAACCCTCTAGTGATACATCACACTATTCATAAAATGAATACCATAAACCCTTAAATCAAACCATGTGCCACAAACTCACTGTTATGTATCCTCAATCATGTACCCCACTCATAAGCCAATTATATACCAAGACCACTAATATATTCCTCTCACAGTGCACCACAAGATATGCCAATAAAACCAAGATAAGTGCACTAGCAATGTTCCTCAAGAGATCTGCCTCAAATCATACTCTACAAGAGATACCATACATCCAAGAGGGGACATACCAAACCTCACAAAGTCATTCCTCAAGCATGCTCCACAACAACACTAAGATACAATATCAAAACATAATCATCAACATACCTTTAAATCTCTAGTAACCTTGTTGTATATGATCTCTGATAAACATACATGAAGTCTCTCCTCTAATCCTTCAACCTGGAACGAGCATCTTATGTTTTCTCTTTCCACATATCTGTGCTTTCCCTTTCTACATCTCGCGGGTGTCTGTGCTTCTCTGTTCTTGCATCCCATGGATGTATGCAGTCTGTCTTACTGCAACTCACAGATAAAATCTCACACCCTGATTCATTCACTTCCTATACAACTACAAAAATTTCGTTCCTTCAGACCTTCTCTACCTCATACCTACACTTTCTCATATTTTTCAATGTATACCTGAAAATAACCTTTCACAAAATAGATATTCAATAATATTCAATAGGTAGGTAGGTTCTAATGGGAGTTCCTTTCTCTCTTGTTTATACTTTCCAAGTGCCTTCCTCTAGAAGATTCCTTGTAACTGTTTTACCCCTTTCTACACCTTTTAGGGATAACCACTTTCTTGTTGCAACTAACTTATTATTTGATTAATTTATTTTGCAATCACTTTGAATAGAGAATCGTCTTTATGACTTTCTAGAATCTTTTGACTTCTTTTTGACCTTCCAGGGGTTTCTATATTATTCATGAGGGTTTTCAAACTTCACTAAGCCATATCTCCTCAACTATGAGGAAATACATGACGTACCACATATCACCGGATATGGAATGACATGTACTATCCATCTAGAATATTCTTACTTGCATATTCACTAATCTTCATGCCTTCATACCTCAAACAAACTCAGGTCCCTTTCCCATACCTTTGTGCTACCAGAATTCTCTACCGTACTTCTCCAAGGGTTGACATCAATCTACAAGATCAATACCCAAGGGTTGACATCAATGGAAAGCAACTATCCAAGTCAATTGTCCAAAAAATATATCAAGGAGGTGTTGAAGAAATTAAGAATGGAATACTTTGCACCTATCAGTAAACCCATGATCACAATATGCAAGTTGAGAAAATATGATGATCTCTAGAAGTAAATAAACACTATATAGGTCAATGATTGGTAGCCTACTATATGTGAAAACATCAAGGCCATACATCATGCAAGTAGTAGGATTGGTTGGAAGATTTCAATATGCACCAAATGAGACACATGTGCAAGTAGTAAAAATAATATTTAGATATATGAAGGGAACATTGGACTTTGTCCTAAGGTATTCAAGAAGTAAGGAATTCACTCTAAAAACATATACAAATGAAGATTGAGAAGGAAGTATTTATGAGAAGAAAATAACCAGTGGAGGAGAATTATTTCTAGGCAACTATCTAGTACCATGGTTCAGAAAGGAGTAAACTTCAATGTCTCTATACATAGTAGAAGTCGAATATATTGGAGTAGAATCATGTTGCACACAAGTTCTCTGGATGAAGTAGACACTAAAGGATACCAAGGTATAATATTATCAAATCATATGTGATAACACAAGAGTAATCAACAGTTCAAATAATATTGTTATGTAGTCAAAGACAAAGCATATTCCAATCAAGTACCACTTCCTAATAGAACATGTTGTCGAGCAAAGTTTCAAGCTGGAATACATTACCGCCAGAGATTTGGTTGCAGATATTTTTAACAAACCTCTTCCTAAAGACACATTTTAATATCTCAGATAAAAGTTTGGAGTCATATCCCTCTCATATCATCAATAAAAAGAAATACAAACTCAAGGGGAGCAACCCTTTTCCATTGATGTCAAAGGGGGAGAAGTTGTAGACAAAAGAATAATTGTAGGCACAGGGAAATTTATAGATAGAGGGATTATCAGAATTGAATAAGGGTTGTCATCAATGAAAAAGGGGGATATTGTTGGAGATATTGTTTCCATTGATTTCAATTATAGGGGGAGACTACAAATGTCCAAGATAAATATGCAAGATGGATATTGTTGGAAATATTATTTTTGGATTTTGATGCTCAGTTTGGATACCCTATAAATGAAGTCTTTTTTACTCTAAATACCTAGCTCAAATCGGAGCATAGGTGATATGGTTGGAAATATTTTTTGTATACCTTTCCAATGGTATGTGTTACTCCCTCTAATTCCTTAGGAATCAAGAGATATGCTTTTTTTTGTCAGACAACCTAGCCAAAAGGTTGAGGTTGGTTGAGCCCGCATTTACAGGTTGACCCTAAAAGCGAGCACATAAACACTATAAATACAGGATAGATGTGCACAGAACATTAAAGAAATAGTATCAAGTTTGAGGTGTGTAAGAGAATATGGAGAATATTCTTAGGTTCCAAAGGTGTGCAAGAGGAGTTTTATTGGAATGTTAAGGGTGTGTTGTGAAGGACTAATGTCTATTATGCTGCAAAGTGAATTGTTTTGAGGTTGTGATACTCCATTTTGGAATTATATTGTGGGAATTATGCTATGAGGTTTTCTAGGGAATCAAGGATAAACCAACTATGACTTGAAGCTATGTCTAGTGATGCAGGAGCATCACTCCACGTCATCACACGCCAGCCCACAAGGCACATCAGCGCACACATTCAATGAAAGAAGAGAGGCGCCTCCATCGTTTCACATTTTGAATTTGAATGTGATGTGGTAAATGTTGTAAGGTTGTTAGAGCCATGAGGACATGCATATACATAGGCATTAGAATAGATATCCTTTAATGGTTTGTAAGGTTGTATCTAGCTTTGATTCTGGAGTAGACAACCCATTCAATTGTAGAGTTA
The DNA here is from genome assembly GCA_000966675.3 of Picea glauca. NCBI lineage: Eukaryota > Viridiplantae > Streptophyta > Pinopsida > Pinales > Pinaceae > Picea > Picea glauca. Next base: position 160,163 of record JZKD02S1416420.1, read on the forward strand.
ATGTAAATGAATAGGGTAGGTGAGATGGAGGGAAGAGCTTGAAGAGCCCCATCATGTAAAAGATATTTTGATCTCATTTTGAGTAGGGATGAGGTATGAGATAGAGAAGGAGCCAAGACTCTCTCAAAGTCTGAGCTCAGGAACACCTTGTAAAAAGAGGCATTTTTATTAATACAAACCAGAGCAGTTTTTCTTGCATATCGTCTGTGTTGTGTGAATGTATTTGTGTGTTATATTTATGATGTAAATGTATGATGTGAAGGTGCATTTGCAGGGATATATAGGTTCTTCTATCTGTATAGTTCTTTGATTTCAGGGTTGGAGTTCTTTGAGGCTTCATGCCAAGAGGGCATGACAGAACACTGTGGGTTCTGATAGCCAGCGCTTAGGGAGCACTTCTAGTTCTGTGAAATTTGGACAAAGATGTGCTAAGGAGGGCATACCATCTGGAGTCTTAAACTCAGGGAAAGAACTCATGGTTGTTGAACACCTTGGAGGCAAGACTGTGTAGAGGAAGACATAGTGGAATATAGAATCACTGCGGGATTCTACAAGAACTCTGCCAGGTGGGCATTGAGTAGATGCACGGGTTGCATTGAGGAGGAACTCCATTGTGGGTTCAAGAAGAAGACAGAGTCATTGAGAGAAATATGGAGAAACTATGCTAGGAGGGCATTAAGTCAATGTGCAGATAGATCATAGGAGGAAAGAACTCTTTTGAGTTCTGTAACAGAATAAGAGTCCAAGGAATGATCTTCACAAGGTTGTTGAACACCTTGCAGACTCAGCAAGAAGTTTCTTGAGCAAAGGATTTCCAGGAGGGCATCAGATTCTCCATCTAAAGAAGAAGGAAAGGGTGAAGTCCCTTAAATATCTAAGTAGCAGAGAAGCTTAGAAGAGGTAGAACCTTCGTGTGTGCAGAGACTCTACCAGGAGCGTAGAAGTTAAAGAATCCTTTGAGGATTCAAAAGGAGGATCTTAGGAGGGAAAAGTGCCTTTGTGCATAGAGATATAACTGCAAAGGTTGTAGAGGCCGAAATGGGGAACTCTTTGGAGAGTTTAGAGTCCCAAAATCTTAGGAGAGAAAGCGTCTTTTAGAACACAGCTAGAAGCTATGAGCACAAGCTTCGTAGCAAGAGCTAAGGTTGAGGCCTTTGGCATTTGGGAAAATCTTCCAAAGTTCAGGAAGAAAGTGCATGCTCAACAGGAGGAGCACAACTATCCTCGGATCAAGAAGAAGGGAAGATCTTGACCATTAAATCCTATTTCCAGATAGCAGCAGGAGAGCGCAAAGAAGGAGAATATCTGGACCTTCATATCTTGCTTAGACAACCGATAGCCATCAGATCTGTTGAAAGGAGCATGAGGTTTAACCCTCATGCGCAGAGCAGAGAATCCAGAAAAGTCTCGATAGGGCGAAAGTATCAGGATTTTGGATTTTGGAACTTCGGAACTTCGGAGGTTCGGAGGATAGTGGACCGGGAGATTAGAGGTCATGGGTCTCAAAGTCCCGAAGATGATCAGGGTCATCCATTTGTGGGAGGACATGTGGCGAAGATCGGGGAGTCACCAGGATTTCAGATACGATGGATTTGGAAGACAAAGGATTAGTGTCATTGGGGTCATGGAGTCTCGAAGACTGAAATAATTGGGATCGTCCAAGCGGAGGACACGTGGCAGCAATCCAGGCATCGAGGAAATTCTCAAAAGGAGCATTTCAGTATTTCGGCTACCGGAAGATGCAGGGGTAAGAGTTCAAAACTCTTGACTCATAGAATCCTGAAAGAATCTAAGCCATTGGATCAAGAGAGGCTTTGAGCCATTAATCTTACTTAGGAGAAGGAGGACTAGAGTTTTGGGATTTCGGTACTTCGGTATTTTGGATACCGGAAGTATGAGAGAACAAGGAAATGATGTGCTAGGAGTTGCGAAATTCCGAAACATGAATTCCTGAAAGTGGAGAAGGAGCATTGCCGGGTCATGAGGACAAGGACCAGAATTCGGCGAACTGGACGTCGGGATTTTGGAAATCCTGAGGACATGAAATCTAGGCTCTTAGGGATGAAAACCCTGAAAGGATCAGGACTGTCAATTGGAGATCAGATCGTAACCATTGATCTCAGCCAAGAGTGAGAAGGCATATCGGTACTTCGGTATTTCTGATATCGGAAGTGCGAGAGAGAAGGGACCGGAAGAAAACTTGGATCAGGAAAGCTTGAAATGTGAAAACCTGAAGTCGCTAAGGGATAGCGTGGAGCGCAGGGAATTGGTATTTTCCTGTCATTTCAGAGTTCAGAACTTCAGGAGTTCTAAGGACAAGAGAACCGAGTATTCCGGCATCAGAGAAGCCGAAATCGCGAAAGGAGATAGGAAGCTGGGACATAGGCATATCGACATTTTAGAAATCGGCTTTTCAGGAGTCTTGAGGACAGGAGGCTGGGCGCTTTGCGTCGAGAAACCCGAAAGAGGACTGTGGTCATATGATGAGTGGTCACATGGACCAAGGGTATATCCCAGGGGGCTAATTGTTGTTAAATCCATTTTCGGCAAATTGGTATTTCGAAGATCGGGAGGTCGAAGAGTCAAGGACTCTCGATATCAGGACACAGGAAGTCCCAAAACCCAAATTTGCATTCCTAATGAGGAAAGGGAAGCGTTCATATTCAGAGACCTTGAGGAAGTGGAAGGACCTGTAGATCAAATAAATTTTAGGTTTCCATAGGGATCTGAAAGAGCCACTTCGATCCAGGGAGTAATTTCGACGATCCTTAGATCGAGAGGTCGCGCAAAACCTGCTAAGGTAGGGGGTGTTGCATGCATCATCGTCATCAAGTGGTATCAGAGCCTGTTTCTGTTTTTATATCTCGGACAGAAGGACCAGGAGGAAAAAAGAGCACTCTGATACACACCAAGTAGTATCAGAGTGGGACTTCATCTGTATATTTCAGGTGAAGTGAGGAGAAGGAGAAGACAAAGTGCTAGGAACTCTGTAGATGATTGTTTGTAGGAAGGAAACAATCTAGAAGACAGTCAGGAGGACTGCAAGGAAATGCTGGGAACACTCAAGGTTGCAGAGTGACAGCAACAGATCTGTCAGGAGGGCAGATAGATAGCGGGTAGAATGACTACTGAAGGTCATGCAGGCAGTGGAAGGAGGAACCACCAACAGCAGGAGAACGCTGCAAGGGATAATGAACTTTCCGAGATCAGGGCAAGGATGGAATATCTTGCACTACGAGTGCAACAGGATACAAGGTCATGATGGGTATATGAATGACCCGTCAGGATGAAGGTAAAATGGCTAGTCAAGGCATTGGTGGCCAAAAGATAGCAGAGGCTATTGAGAAGGTGGTTGAGGCATACTGAAAACCTCAATAGACCAGAGGAGGAGATGGTTCATGTATGTGAACTAGAGGATGGGAGAAACCTCAGTAGTGAGGATGACATGGGATCAGCTGAAGATCTCAAAGACTGCCAAGAGGGCAGAAAAAAAGTTCCCAATTTCCAAGAGGGAAATAAGACAAGATCACTGCAGGATCTCATAGACTATCAAGAGGACAGCCAGGAAATTTCATATTGCCAGGAAGGAAATAAGACAAGATCACTACGGGATCTCATAGATTGCCAAGAGGGCAGTAGAAAAATCCCAATTTTCCAGTTGGGCATGGGAATATAAATGAGGCTATGTGAAAGTCTCATGAACTTAGAGGTGAGTTTGGATCAACCAGAGGAGCTGACAGAGGAGGATCAAAGGAATATTCTAATGGTTGGAGGAATTTGGATATTCCTGCCAGGAAGCCCAATTGAGGCGAGGATTTGTGTTGCCGATGAACGAAAAATAGCAGGAGAAGGACAACCAGCTGTGATTGTCATGGAAGAAGAATTGGAACAGATGTTGGAGGCTGCCCAAGAAGAGGAAAATGAGCATTTCGAGGAATGGAACAACAGTTTCAGTTGGGGAGCTGAGAAGACTGCAGCACTGAAGCTAACAACAGAAAAAGAGAAGGCAGATAGGTTGATCACTCCATGGGAGATGGAGTTGGGAATACTGGAGGATTGGTTGAACAATCCATAGCCAGTGAGTGATTGCCATCAACAGATGTTGGAAGAAGAGTATTCTGAGGAATTTCTTAGAGATTTCAGCCAGGGAGCTGAACGGGTGATGAACATTGTAGTACCGAGGTATGCAGCAGAAGATGAAAGAGAATTCCAGACTGCGGAACAACTGGAAGAAGTTGGACACACACCAGCAAAGGGAATGGCAGTAGCAGCACTGTCAGATGAGGAGGAAGCTGAACAATAGTTTAGTAAGAATATTGTAGAGGTGAAATCTGTAACAGGGTGGCAAGTTGAGGCCATAGAGGATAAAGGGGATGACATGGGAGATCATGCTGATCTGCCCATCTGTAGAAATAAATTTTAGCAGAGGAGACTACAAGGATACAGCCAGCCATGGAAGTAGCTGGAAGAGGTGATAGAAGATGCCAAAATGCTAATGTTGAGATCAACAGAGACTTCCAACAGGGAGAAGCTAGGAAAAAGAGAAGTAGTGGCAACAACAGAACAATGGAAGCAATAGCAGAAAGATGGAGCAGGGAGACAACTCCAAAGAGTTGTTTGGGATCTAGGAGGATTTCAACAATGGAGTTGGGAAGCTCATGAGAAGGAGCTCATGATTTTTGTAGCTAAGGAGTATGATGTAGGAGCATCACTCCACGTCATCACATGCCAACTAGCAAGGCACATTAGCACACACATTCAATGAAAGAAGAGAGGCACAACCCTTGTTTCACATTTTGAATTTGAATGTAATGTGATAAATGTTGTAAGGCTGTTAGAGCCATGAGGCCATGCATATACGTAGGCATTAGAATAGATAGCTTTTAATGGTTTGTAAGGTTGGATCTAGCTCTGATTCTAGAGTAGACAACCCATTCAATTGTAGAGTTAATGTAATTTAATAGGGTAGGTGAGATGGAGGGAAGAGCTCGAAGAGCCCCCTCATGTAAAAGATCTCTTGATCTCATTTTGATTAGGGATGAGGTATGAGATAGAGATAGAGCCAAGACTCTGTCAAATTCTGAGCTCAGGAACACCTTGTAAAAAGAGGCATTTTTATTAGTACAAACCAGAGAAGTTTTTTCTGCATATCGTCTGTGTTGTGTGAATGTCTTTGTGTGTTCTATTTATGCTATAAATGTATGCTGTGAAGGTGAATTTGCAGGGACAGATAGGTTTTTCTATCTGTAGAGTTATTTTATTTCGGGGTTGGAGTTCTTTGAGGCTTCATGCCAAGAGGGAATGATAGAACACTGCGGGTTCTGATAACCAGTGCTTAGGGAGCACTTCCAGTTCTGTAGAATTTGGAAAAAGATGTGCTAAGGAGGGCATACCATCTGGAGTCTTAAACTCAGGGAAAGACCTCAAGGTTGTTGAACACCTTGGAGGAAAGACTGTGTAGAGGAAGACACAGTGGAAGACATAATCACTGTGGGATTCTGCAAGAACTTTGCCAGGTGGGCATTGAGTAGATGCACGGGTTGCATTGAGGAGGAACTCCATTGTGGGTTCAAGAAGAAGACAGATTCACTGAGAGAACTCTGGAGAAACTCTTCCAGGAGGGCATTGATTCAGTGTGCAGATAAAGAATAGGAGGAAAGAAATCTTTTGAGTTATGTAATAGAAGAAGAGTCCAAGGAAGGATCTGCACAGGGTTGTTGAACACCCTGCAGACTTAGCAAGAAGTTGCTTGAGCAACGGATTTCCAGGAGGGCATCAGATTCTCCATCTGAAGGAGAAGGAAAGGGTGAAGTCCCTTAAATATCTGAGTAGTAGAGAAGCTCAGAAGAGATAGCACCTTCGTGTGTGCAGAGACTCTGCCAGGAGCACAGAAGTCAAAGAAGCCTTTGAGAATTCGAAGGAAGTAGCTCAGGAGGGAAAAGTGCCTTTGTGAACAGAGCTATAACTGCAAAGGTTGTAGAGGCCAAAAGGGGGAACTCTTTGCAGAGTTTAGAGTCCCAAAATATCAAGAGAGAAAGCATCTTTTAGAATGCAGCTAGAAGCCATGAGCACAGGATTCATAGCAAGAGCTAAGGTTGAGGCCTTTGGCATTTGGGAAAATCTTCCAAAGTTCGTGAAAGTGCATGCTCAACAGGAGGAGCACAACTGCCGTCGGATCAAGCTGAAGGGAAGATATGGACCATTAAATCCCATGTCCAGATAGTAGCAGGAGAGTGCATAGGAGGAGAATATCTGGACCATCAGATATTTCTTAGAGAGTTGATAGCCATCGGATCTGTTGAAAGGAGCACAGGGTTTAACCCTCATGTGTAGAGCAGAGAATCCGGAAAAGTCCCGACAAGGTAGAAGTATCAGTATTTCAGATTTCAAAACTTCAGAAGTTCTGAGGTTCAAAGGACAGTAGACCAGGAGACTAGAGGTCATGGTTCCCGAAGTCCTGAAGACGATCAGACCTGTCCATCTGTGGGAGGACACGTGGCAAATATCGAGGAGTCACCAGGATTTCAGATACCAGGGATTTGGAAGACAAAGGATTAGTGTCATTGGGGTCGTGGAGTCCTGAAGATCGAAAGAATCAGGATCGTCCAAGCGGAGAACACGTGGCAGCGATCCTGGCATTGGGGAAATTCCCGAAAGGATAATTTCGGTATTTCGGCTACCGAAAGACGCATGGGTAAGAGTTCAAAACTCTTGACCCATAGAATCCTGAAAGAATTTGAGTCATTGGATCAAGAGAGGCTTTGAGCCGTTGATCTTGCTCAGGAGAAGGAGGACCAGAGTTTTGGGATTTCGGTACTTCGGTATTTCGGATACCGAGAGTACGAGAGAACGGGGAAAAGATGCACTAGGAGTCACGGAATTCCGAAATGAGAATTCCCGAAAGCAGAGAAGGAGCATTGTTAGGTCACAAGGACAAGGACCAAAATTTGACTTATCGGACATCGGGATTTCGAAAATCCTGAGGACATGAAATCCCGGCTCTTAGGGATGAAAACCCCAAAAGGATCAGGACCATCGATTGGAGATCAGATCATAACCGTTGATCTCAGCCAGGAGTGAGAAGGCATATCGATCCTTTGGTATTTCGGATACCGGAAGTGCGAGAGAGCCGGGATTGGAAGAAAACCTTGCATCGGGAAATCCTGAAACGCGAAAACCTGAAGTTGCTAAGGGATAGCGCGGGGTGCGGGGAATTGGTATTTGCCTGTCATTTCAGATTTCAGAACCTCGGGGGTTCTGAGGACAAGAGAACTGAGTATTTCGACATCGGATAAGCTGAAATCGCAAAAGGAGATAGGAAGTCGGGACATAGGCATATCGGCATTTCGGAAATCGGATTTTTGGGAGTCTTGAGGATAGGAGGTTGGGTGCTTTGCGTCAAGAAACCCGAAAGAGGACTGTGGTCATATGATGAGTGGTCACATGGACTAAGGGTATAGCCCAGGGGGCTAATTGCTGTTAAAGCCATTTTCGACAAATCAGTATTTTGGAGATCCAGAGGTCGAAGAGTCAAGGACTCTTGACATCAGGACACAGGAAGTCCTGAAACCCGAATTTTCATTCCTGAGGAGGAAAAGGAAGTGGTCATATTCAGAGACCATGAGGAAGTGGAAGGACCTGTGGATCAAAGAAATTTGAGGTTCCCATAGGGATCGGAAAGATTCGCCTTAGCTTAGGGAGGAATTTGAACAATCCTTAAACCGGGAGGTCTCACAGAACCTGTTGAGACAGGGGGTGCTGCATGTGTCATCGTCATCATCTAGGGTATGAAGCAAAGAGAGGTGTTGGAGCATGAGATTTTAAGGGTATGATGATGCTATGAAATACATGAAATATGAAGCATGTTGGAATGTGTTACTTTGGAAGGTAATAATTTATAGTAAGTTGTAAACTTATGTAAAAGAGAGTTATCCCACATTCATCATGGATTAAAACACTGTTGTTATATTTCATTTTAAAAAGAAGTGAAATTACATTTATACTACATGTATTGCTGGGATGCAATTCATTCATATCTCTTTGTATATAATAAAGGTAAGAGAGACCCAGGAGATACAATGAAAAGTGTTCTCTTTGTAAAGGGTAAAGCATTATGGAGGTTCTCTCAAGTGCAAGATTGGATATTTCCCCATTTTGGGGTTTTACCACGTATATCTGGTGTATTATCTCTGTTTTCTCTTGTCTCCTTCTTGTTATGATTATTTGTTGTTGTTATATGGATAGGAGGATATATTAGTAAAGTTTTTTTGTTTAATATTGTTTCATGTTTATTCATATGTTTCAATATTTCAACATGGTATTAGAGTGGGTTACGGTACTCTACCTCCTTCAATAAATTTTTTACAATAACATTTTCTTCATATTTATTTGGGCTCTCCGTGTTTTTCACAGTTTTGTAGTTAGATATAGTAGCCATCAAGGATTCTCTTTAGATATTTGCACTTTGCTACAAGTTCAATATTTTTTTCTCAAAACCCTAACACTTGTTTTGGATATTTCTTACATTTATGTGCATTTAAAAAAAAAAAAAAACTAATCTAAACATTGTCTCCATAATGTAGCTTTCAGCCAATATCGATTGCTCATTCTTCAAAATCGGCTATCGTTTACCCATTTTTTAATTAATTTTCCTATCCTAGCCTAGGTCATTTTAATGTTTTTGGTAAACTTAAATTTTTCTTGGTTTGGTATTTTACCAAACCTGATTTTTTTACAAGGCCTAGTTTTTTACCAAACCTAGCTAGTCTTCGAAAGCTCATAACTTTTTATCTGCGAGGTCATTTTTAGTGATTTTTTTTTCCTTGTGTTCAATTTTTCATGATCTATACAATTGTGGTAGCCTCCCTCCTCCCTATTGTTCATACAAACCATACGACCTCATTTTTCCCTATGGATTTCGTTTTTCTTGCTGCATGTCACATTTTTTTGGCATTTTATAGGAAAAAGAGGGAAATTTGCATTTTTCGAAGGTCTATCTTCCATAGGAGGCCGAATTTATTAGTTGTACAAATGATTTTTGCAGAGAAAAGAGGGTGAATTTTCTCGATTTGCATAAAAAAAAGGTCAACTTGTTGAGAAAGGGGGTGAATTACAGTCCAACACATCGATTTGTCAGATAAATGCAGTGGTTTGTTGTTGTGGAGGTCGATCTGGTGTGGGGGGAAGTTTTCTCATCTATACAACTACATTGTTTCTCAGAGAAGAGTGATTTACCTATTTGGAGGTTGATCTGACTATGTAAGGGTCTCGTTTGGAGGCCAATTTGACTGTGTAAGGGTCTGATTTTCACTTTGAAGGCCATTTTTCCTTAGATATGAGGGTTTCTGGGTGTTTTCCCCTCTCTGTGTATACAACCAAGTCCATAAAATCATGGATTTCCTTCCTCATGCACTATACAACCAATATCTTAGCTAGGGTTTCTCCCTTTGATAAGATCCCAGCTGAGTTTTCTCTCTTTTATCCGATCTCAATTGGGTTTTCTCTCTTTGTTTAGATTTGTGAAAGTGGATAGCTTTTTTATTTTTTTATTTAGGATGCATCATTGGTGTGCTTTATTTGTTGATGGAGGTCATGAGACAAAGGCAATTTCTTGATGGAAGGAATTTGGTGTTTTATTTTCAATTTTTCATATCTGATCTGTTTGTTGCAGCGTACATATGTGTTCTTATTGCTATCTCTATCTTGCTACAAATTATCTCTCTATTTGCTTCACTTTCTCCATTGGATTTTTTTTTTGTGAAGAGTTGTGGGATAGCTTCATTCTGCATATTTTTCATATCTTGATTTTCTTAGCATATTGATATTTTCATTCAACAATGATTATTGATAGTTGCAAGTGTCATGTTATTGCACTTTATTGATGATATGTTTGTAGTTGTAATTCCTTCCTACATTGTTCCTCTCTTCAGTTTATCCTTGACATATAGGATGTTTGAAGTTGTAATCAAGGGGAATTTAATGCAATGTAATGGAATTCCATTTCATATCACTATATTCTAGTGATAATGTAATAAATTTCCATCTTCTACTGTAAATTCATTATTATTATCTGTGGGGATCATTTTTCGATGGACACACCACTAGGGTATTGTATTCGTAATGGAATCTTCAGTGGAGTTCTTTGGTTGTGAATACCATCTACTAGAAACATTTTGATGTGTAGATATGGGGTTCTTGTATTAATAATGCATCTACTACATTATTATTGCACTTGTCATCTTGTTTGGGACAATTGTCTGCTTGCCACATTT